>CAUYRT010038970.1:0-38020 GCA_963574885.1 Lepilemur ruficaudatus
GAAAGAAAGAAAGAAAGAAAGAAAGAAAGAAAGAAAGAAAGAAAGAAAGAAAGAAAGAAAGAAAGGAAAGAAAGAAAGAAAGAAAGAAAGAAAGAAAGAAAGAAAGAAAGAAAGAAAGAAAGAAAGAAAGAAAGAAAGAAAGAAAGAAAGAAAGAAAGAAAGGCGGGAGGGAGGAAGGAAGGAGAAAGAAAAGAAAGAGAAAGAAAGAAAGGGAAAGAAAAAATAAATAAAATAAAATAAAATCATGTGATGTTAGGAACAGAACTCTCAGGATCTTATATTTTGAAGAATAGTTCATTCATTCATTTAGTCTCTCATTCACTGATTGAAAAAAAATCAATGTAGTATTAATATCTGCCATGTGCCAAGCACTGGGCTGGGTGCTGGGGATACAGCCACAAATGAACCGAAGTCCTGCCTGCTGGCACCTATCTGCAGAGGGGCACTTGCTATGTCTATCCCCTGGTCACTGCCAGGGACACAGTCGGGACTGGACTCTGCAGCCTCCCAGGCTCCAGGCTTTCCAGACTCACCTGGAACATCTCCAGGGAGGAAATCTTGAGGAATGAGTTCCCTATCTCTGACAGCCAGCAAACAAATAGGAGAGCTGGGTCCTGGAGACTCAGAAGAGGGAAGAGACGAGGGGACGATGGAGTGAGGGCTCGGAAAGGCCAGGGTGGGCCAGGCTGGTAGCGACCTAGGACCCTCTCCCTCAGGTGGGGGAAGGGCCAGCTCCAGCCCCACCCCCTCTGCTAACAGATGGCCTGCAAGTCAGTCCCGTTCCTGAACACAGACGTGTGGTCCAAGGAGCTGCTCTGGGCACTCACCAAGCCCAGCCGGACCCAACAGGAGTTGCCCCCAGAAAAGGTAGGACCCCTATCTCTCCCGAGGCGGCCCCTGACTACCCCACACACAGGGTCGGGGGGCTCTGTCCACAGCATGCACGGGGCCCTGGGAAGGAACTGGCGCACCTCAGAGAAGCAGGGGGCTTGAAGCCGCACCCTGCTGCACCACCAGGCAGAGGCTTGGACGGTCCCAGAGCAGGGTGGTGAGGGTGGCCACAAGGACCAGGGGGGCCAAGCGCGCAGGGACAGTCTGCTCAGGGGAGCCCATCGGAGGCAAGTCAAGCTCCAGACAGGATGCGAACCCTCCCACAGGCCTTCCTGTTCACGTACTACGGGCTGATCCTGCAAGCTGAAGGGAACGGTGCCACCGTCAAGACACACCTGCGAGCCCTCCTGGAAACATCCCACCAGTGGCCCAAGCAGAGGGAGGTGAGGACCTAGGCTCCATCCTGTCCCCACAACTCCCTGACCCTGGCTACAGGCTTAGCCTGATGGCTGATCACACACTGAGCCCTAAACCTGATCACAGACTGAGCCTTCTCCCTGCTGACATCCTGATCCTGACCCTGGTCATACACTGAACCCTGGCCCTGGCCACACACTGAGCCCCAATCTGGGTCATAACCTGGGTCCTGCCCCTGGTCACAGCTTGACTCCTGGCCTTGGGTCGTACACTGAACCTTGACCTTGATCACACAGGCTGAACTGACCCTAGTCACAGCCTGAGCCCTGACCCTGGGCACAGACTAATCCCTGATGTCACCCACAACGTAGGTCCTCTTCCTTCATCCCACACGCATCTCTTCATTCCTAGCCCTGGCACAGGTCTGCTCGGAGCTGGCGGTGAGGGATGATAGGCCTCCAGGGATCCGCCTCTGCCTCCTGCCTCCCCTCACCCCCCACCAGTCCCCATGAGAGAGGCCCCACGGGCTGGGCTAAGAGTTGCATGTCCTAAAGGGTGTGGGTGGGAGTGGACGCCCTGTGATCCTGGACGAGTCACCAGCCTCCGTCTGGGCCTCAGTTTTCACGCCTGCCAGGTGAGGGGCCAGGCCCAGTCCTGTGACCCCGGGGTCCCCGCATCAGTGGCCCTGGTCCCCTGCTCACACAGGGCATCGCTCTCACCATGGGGCTGGCCGCAGTCCAACACCTGGATGATGTCTGGGCCATCCTGGAGCAGTTTGGCCGGAGCGCGCCCATCAAGTGGAGCCTCCACAGCTTCTCCCAGAAGGTACGGGCCGGGGGACCTCAGGGACCTTGCCAAGGGGCTGGGACAGCGGGACGCCCACCTTCCGTGAAGGCTCAAACCTCCGAGCTGGGACGTCTGGGGCAAGGTCAGGAGTGTGGCCTCCACTCCCGCCTCTAAGCCACCTGCCGTGTGGCCCTCTGTGCCTCAGTTTCCCTCTCTTGGATTATAATTCCTCCCTCCCTGGCCTTTTTGGGAGTGCCTGGCACATAGCAGGGCTCAGGAAGGACAAGCCTAGCCATGCCTGTGACGGTGCTGTGAGTTTATCAGCAGCCCTTTAGCACTGACGTCTCCAAAACATGAGACACGGGTCAGAGAGCAGCCTTGTGACCCACTACAGACAGTAGACAGCAGCACACACACCCCTCAGCACTGCACCCAGATAACTCCTGCTGGAGGAAACAGTGCCTGAGACTGTGCCTCGGGGAGCCCCGAAGACAAGTGAGGGGAAGGTGGCCACCCACGCCACCGCCGGGTCTGCTCATAGCTGATCCCCAACAACCCAGCCAGGGCCAGAGATCTCAGGGTCCCACAGGCCAGCAAGTGGCAGACCCTCAGAGGGCACCTAGTCACCAATGAGCTACAATGGCCCTTAGGTGACTTCAGGGTAGGAGGGTGGACCCACCCGGCCCCTCCCCCTCACTCTCTGGGTCTCACCCAGAACCAAAGCTCCACATGCCCATTTCTCTGGGTCAGGCATGACCCTCCCAGGTCCACAGCAGCCCAAGTGGGGGGCTGCATGCCAGACGCTGCCCCATCCAGCAGGAAGCGGGGAGGTGGGCGAGGGATGGGCCCTGGGTTCTGGGGAAGGGGCTATCTCAAGGAGGAGGAGGTGAAGTCCTGGACACTGGCCAATTCCAGCAGAGCCAAGTGCCCTGCATACATCCAAGTGGCCGTAACAAGTCCCATCCAACTCCCAAAGAGCCAATTTCATTTCCCCGTTTTCCTGCTGAGGTCAGTGGGGGCCCACCACCCCTAACCCCTCAGGACACCCTGCCTCCAGTGCCCTGCCAGGGCCCGGGACCTCTGCTCACCGCTCCCAGAGGAGGGGTCTGCAGGGCCCTGACACCCCTTATCTGCCCCACTGCGGCCAGAACTTGGAGGACCTGCGGTGGAAATGGGCCAGCAGCACCATGCTCCTCGCGTACGGCCAGGTGGCGGCCAGGGCCAAGGCCCACATCCTCCCCTGGGTGGACAACATCTTGTCGCGGATGATCTTCTACTTCCAGTACAGCTCCTGGGTACGGGCCGGGGCTGCCTTCTGGAGCGTCCCTGCATCCTCCACATCCCCCCGGGACGGAGTCTGGACTCCAGTCCCCGCAAGCCCACCAGCACACCGGAGTCGGGGCACTCTGGGTCTCCCGGGGCCTCGGAGCCACTTGCCTCCTGCCGGCTTCTTGCCTGTCCCCTTCCCTGCTGCCCACCAAAGTTCCCTGGGCATTCGGGATCCCACTGCCCCCCGACGTCTCCTCTCAGAGCAGACCATGGGTTTCCCTTTCCGGGCGGAGGGCAGTAGGTACGGACAGGCCGGGGTAACTCTGTCATGCCGTGCTGTCACAAGCCCCTGGCTCCACATTCTGCTCCGGGGGCCTCCAACCCGGACCGCTATGAGGGCCCCACAGGGCTGCTTCTGCCCCCGGCGGCCACAACGCAGCCCCAGGTCACTGCTGCCGTGGCACTGGGGCTCGGGGCTCCCACGTCTCTAGAGACTTTCCAGCACTCTCCTAGTGTTTAAACATTTCCACTCATTTACATTTTTAAACAAAACCATGCACAGCCGCCCCCCAACAAAAGCCCCTCACATGCGGGCCCGCCGCTGACGCTCTCTGCTGCACCCCCTTTCAGCATCACTCCTGCTGCCCTCGGGACACGGCCCCACGCCCTCGCTTTCTCCTGCGCACCCCCACGTCTAGTCCCTGACACTGTCCCCACTGCCCCGGCCCACCTCTTGCCAGGACGAGACCCTGAAGCAGAGCTTCCTCGCCGCCGTCCTGATGCTCATGGCGGCCATCAGCCGGGACGAGGGCGCGCACAGCTACGAGTTCTCCCAGGTGCCCGAGCTGCTGCAGTGTCTGATGGTGCGTGCCAGGCCCGGGCGGGGAGGGTGGGGAGGGCACTTCCCTCAGACCCCCGCAGGGGGAGGGGTGGAGGCATGGATTTCTAGAGCATGCCCCAAGCCCCTCGCAGGCTTTCACACCTGGGCACATGCATGTCCCCCATGTCCCTTTATTCTTACAGGGACCCTGAGCTGGCTACGTCCACCTCACAGGGGGTGCAGCTGAGGTCAGAAAGGCCAGCGCCACCCACTGTGCACGTGCTGACCTCGTGGAGGGCCCAGGCTGGTTTACCAGCGCTGTGGTGCTAGAGGCACCTCGGGTCCCCCAGGGTGGTGGAGGAAACACAGGTGTGACGGGGCAGTTAGTTACAATAACCATAACAACCATGCTAATAAAAACATTTCCTGACTCCTGCGGGGACCCAGACACTGCTCTGCACGCCTTGCTTCCTGTGTAACACGCGTGCAACGAGGCCGTGTTACTGATGAGTAGTCAAGGCTCGGAGCAGTTTGGAGACCAGCCCAAGGCCGTGCAGCTAGGACGGGGTAACCAGGGTTTAGACCAGACCCGTCTGACTCCAGTGGCTTTGCCCTGCTTCTCTAGGCAGGGCCGGTTCACAGGGGCTCTCCTGGTGGATGAGGGGCTGGAGCAAAATGCTGTGGTTCCTGGGGCTGCCGGGCACTAAGGTCTGCAGGCAGATGAGACCTGGTGTCGTGCATGGGATGGGCCAGGCCTGAGTGGCTCAGCCATCACCCGGGACTTACAGGTTCTGATGGAGAAGGAGCCCCAGGACGCCCTGTGCACGCAGAGTCGCCAGCATACCCTGCACATCATCTGCAGCCTCTGGTAGGCCCCCGGCCCCACGCAGGTCCCTCCAGCGCATCAACAGCAGCCTCTCTGCCAGGGCTTGGTGCTGGCCGGACAGCGGGGTGGGGGGAGGCAGAAGTTGAGCACCTGCTATGTGCCAGGCACCAGTCTGGGTTCTGAGGACCCAGCCATGTGCCAGCAGGGAGCGTCCCAGTTCTCTGAGAGCTGACACTCAGGGAGAGGAGACAGACAGTAAACAAACCACACACATAGCAGGGGCTAATGCAGGCACTGAAGGAAGACAAGGTCGGGGGAGTGAGCCAGGGAGGGGATGTAAAATCCTCATGGTTGAGGGTAGATGAGGGGCAGCGTTGGGTCAACGAGAATTGGTTGACTGAGTACTGATTTACTGGGCACCCACATGAGCCTGGTGCTCTCTTAGGCTCTGGGACATAACCTGAGGCTGTGTGAGGCTGACCTGAAGGGGGACTTGGGGCAAAGACCTGAAAGGGTGAGAGCGTGAGCCCTGCACGTGCTCAGCTGAAGGAATGGCAAGTGCAAAGGCCCTGTGGCTGATGCACACCTGGAGGAGCAGCAAGGGGGCCGGGCTGGCTGCAGGCAATGAGTGAGGGGCAAGGCCCAGACCATCCACTGTGGATGAGACACTGCTTAGACATCAGGTGAGAAGCAGTGGGCAGCTGGTGACGTGAGTCTGGAGTCCAGGGGCGAAGCCCAGGCTGGAGACACAAAGTTGGGGTCATCAGCACCAAGGAGCTATTTAAGGCCAGGGACTGAAAGGAGAAGTGGGCCAGGAGCTCACCGCAGAGGCAGGGTAGGGCTGGGGAGGCGGGCGCGTGCACAGCAGCCCATGCACAGGGAAGGCTGGGAGTCTGTGGGGCGGGACGGACAAAGGCAGGCGCTGCCCGGGGTTCACGGGCTGGCTTCATGGGCCCCTCTCCAGTCCCCAGCCCCCAGGCTCACCACCCTCTGTCTTCCCAACAGTAAGCTGAGGCCACCCCTGAACTTGGAAAAGAAATCGCAGCTGCTCTCCACCTGCTTTCGCAGCGTGTTTGCTCTGCCACCGCTGGAAGCCCTGGAGAAACACACTTGCCTCTTTCTGGAGCCACCCAACATAGAGGTGCGGCCCCTGGCACCTGCAGTCTGAGCCAAGAGAGGCCTCTCTAGCAGGGCACCGAGCTCTGCCTGCTGCTCACGGCTTGGGCGGGGCAGGCTGGACCGGCAGTGTCCCTGCCACCACCCACACCCCCGGCTGGGGGACCCTGGGCAGTTTCTTAGCTGCTCTGAGCACCTGCGTGTTTGCCCACCTGTGACGGGGATGATGCCAATAGAACTGACAGCATTGAACACCAGGAGGCTGAAATGAGCCACTGGGAGCAGTGCCTGGTGGGGAGGGGTGCTCTGCGTGTGGCAGTATGCGTGGCCTCCCTCCCTCTGCCGACCTGAGAGTGAGTTGTGCCGCTCAGCCCTGCAGGTCTCCACCAACACGCTACATGGCAGACCAGGCTGGAGTTTTCCTCCAAGCTCCCCAGCAGCCCAAGGGAAGCAGAGAGGAGGGGGGACACCTCTCTCTAAGGGATGAGTTCCCCAAGCTCATAGGGCTCCAAGAGACCCAACTCAGCCACGAAGTCCTTGCAATACCTGGGGCAAGTCACCTCCCCTGAGGGTGGGCTCAGTCTCACCATGCAGCTACTCAAGCTGGTCATCCCCCACCCAGGCTTTACCCAGCCCACTCTGACCTCTGGGAGGCTGGAGGAAGGAGCTCTGGGATTGCTGTCAGTGCCCCTGACCAGCAGCCCACATTGTCACCACCAGGGGGCGCGTATGGCTCACAGGGTACAGTCTCCACACCCAGCCTCTGAGTGCCTGCTGCAAAGGGCAGGGCAGCTGGTGTTAACAGAGCACCTGCTATGTGCCAGCCCCTCTAGATACTTTATATCACCTTCCCAAGGGTGAGGAAACTGGCTCAGGGAAATGAAGCTGTCTGGTGGGAGAGTCAGGGTTTGAATCCCACACGTGCCCCCCCAGGCTGAGTCCAAGCTGGAACTGGACAGATAAGCACTTTGGGTGGGGGTGGTGAGAGAGCCAGGGGTCCCCTGGGCCCAGGACAACACCACAGCCACAGCCCTCCAGAAGGGTGGTGTCTGCCCCCACCCCAACCCCACAGAAGCCCAGAGTGCCCCATGACCAACTAACACAGTGACACGGCAGCTCGCTCACCCAGAGAGCGCCACCGGTACCAGGGGTTCCAGCGCTGGGAGCTGGGAGCACTGAGAGCTGGGAGCACTGGGCTGGGCTCCTGCTCACTCCCAGCCACTGCCGGCCTCCACCCCGCAGGTGGGGCTGGCTTCATGCTCTTCTCAGGTGAGGGAAGTGGCTCAGAGAAGGGGAGTGAGTTCCCGGGGCACCCAGACAGCGAGTGGCCCGAGTCCCGGGGCTCTGCTCCAGGTGGGGCCTGGATGGGAGGGTAGACGGGGGCATTTCTGAGGTCTCCTCCCTCCCTGCATGCGTGTGGCAAGCAAACCAGTAAAGACTGGAGACCTGGGGTGTGAGACCAGCAACCAGAGCCGGCTGCATCACTCGCAGCACCCAGTGCAAATTCAAATCCCAGCCCTTGTTTGGAACTTGCTAAGGATTTCCAGATGGTGACAGCAGAGCATTAATCCAGTGCAGGGCCCTTCTGAGCCCAAGGTCCTGAGGGACTGCCCTGGTCACCCTCCCTTGAAGCTAGCCCTGCTGGGAATGAACTCACCTAGGCCACTGAGAAATCTGTGCCCCTCGGTGATCCCGTACGCCTCCCTGCCCAGTGTCCACGTCTGCCTAATGGGGACCGTGACGGCCCCTTTGTGGACAGGGGGATGAGCTCTGATGAGGGGCAGCCTGGTGTGTGCAGGCGGTGGGTGCCATTCGGGCCCTGTGGCAGCCTCTGGCCCTCAGTCCACCCTGGGCTTGGCGTAGCCTCAGCTGCCCCTCACCTCTGCACAGACCCTGTTCAACAAGACCACAGAGGCGCTGGACCACATGCTGCAGAGCTTCATCACACTGAACCCCACGTACAAGGAGCTGTACTTCCTGCTGTCGGTGAGGCTGCAGGGTGCCAGGTGGGGTGCGGGCAGGGCCCAAGGAGGGTAGGCTGGTTCTGCAGGAAGGTCAGAGGTCAAAGCCAGTGGGACTTCACCACGGACCCCTGAGTGAGGACTGAGGCATCCTAGGCAGAGAAGGGATGGACGGGGCCCCCTGGGCAGAGGCAGGGCAGGGCAAGGTAAGCAGCACGGATGAGGCCAGCAGGAGAGTGGAGGGGGCTCCAAGCGCTGGAGAGGGGAGGGCGCAGCGGGTAGCAGGGCTTGGGGGCCGGGGGTCTAGGGCAAGGGCTGGTCAGCAGGGGCCGACCTCAGCAGGCCTGGGGACCTCGTCAAGCAGCTGGTTGGGGGTGAGGCAGGCAGGGCTCCCGACCTGGGTGCCCAGATGGAAGTCGGGGAGCAGGAACACAGACAGGAGGAAATGCCATCTGCTGGTCCCTCACCTTGAGCTGAAAGGTAGCATGTTCATCCCCTGGGAATGCCAGACACAGACCACAGCTGTACCAGGAGTGGCAGGGGATGCCACCAGCGATGTCACAGATGTTTCTCTGGGACATCACTGGGTTACAGCATCTCCAAATACCATACATCCTCATCCCACTTCAGAATCAAAACTCTAATCCTTTATCGCCTTTAAAAGGAGGCTCAGATTTGGCTTAACCCTATTCAACATAACTGTTTCAAGATGCCTTTGTATTCCGTTGTAATGCTATGCACATATTTTGTGCATGGAAAAGCACTATTCTAGAAGAGGGTGCATGGCACAGAACAGGTTAAGAACCAGGAGCCTCAAAGGGCTTTGAGCAGGAGGGGATGTGTCAGCTACAAAAGGAGAAAATGAGGACTCCTCCTGTGGCCGTACTGCCTGGGTGCAGAGGGATTGGCAGAGGGACAGGGAAAGCCAGGGGGCAGAGCCCGCCGGAGGGTGGAGCCCAGGTGGGTGGGCGGGGCCTGGGCCGATGGGCGAGGCCTGGCCACCTGGGGCCGGCGCCAGAGTCCCTGCTGCACCACCGCACCACCACCCCGCACCCAACTCCCTGCCCCTGCGCGCCCCGCAGCACATGTACATCTGGCTGGCATCAGAGAAGGCGCACGAGCGGCAGCGGGCTGTAAGCAGCTGCACCAGCCTCCTCAAATTCCTGAGGCACAACCTCCACCTGGACGTGAGTACCCAGCTCGGCACCCCACACCCACACCCCCGCACCAGCTGGGCCTCCTGCCCTGTAGCCCAGGGGCCGACCAGAGCCACCCTCCTCCCAGAGCCTGCCAGGGCTCGTGGGGTTCAAAGCCCCTGGGCGCCTGCTTCCAGGATAGGATGGGTCCCTGAGTCCCCTGCAGCCCTCTCTGGGCTCAGGCTGGCAGACGCCCAGGTAGTCTCCCTCTTTCCACATGGGGAAAGAGGCTGGGGGCCGAGGGGAGGACCTGCTCAAGGCCTCACAGCTGGCTCTGACCATGACCCAGGAGGCTGGGCTCTTGTCCATACACCTGGAAGCCTTAGGCAGGTGTTTCTCCTGTTGGAGCCTCAGGCTCTCACCTCTCGCCTATAAAATGGACGGAGAGGACTTCTCCTTAGAGGGCTGCCGTGGGAGCCAGAGGAGGTAGAGGCTGTGAGACCTGCACCAGAACGGGGCCTGCCATGCCCCCTCCCACCCATGCCCCAGGGTGGGCCCCCATTTCATGGTCCCCACTAACCCCAAGCTGTGGCTGTTGCCCTGGGGTTGAGTGAGCATCAGCAGGTGCAGAGAGCCAGTGTTTGTCAGCCCAGACCAGCATCAACTCCTTAGGGAGAGCCAGGGAGACAAGGAAGGGGGTTCCTCACCCTGCTGCCCAGCCGGCTGCCGGTCCAATGGAGGCAGGTGGCAGAATGCGAGGGGGTGTAGGGATCGTTCTGTCACGGGAAAGCCCCTGCACTCCGAGGAGGAGAAGGACCCCTCTGGATGGGCTCAAATGGCTTCAATTCACTCAAAGTCCATTTCCACACCACCTGCCCAGGTAAGGCAAGCGAAGTAGTTGCCTTGGGAGCAAAATTCTGGGGACACCAAAAAATCCGTAATCAAGATAAATCCTATGTTAATGTGATGTTTTTAAAAATCAAATCAGCAAACAATGGTCCAGGGGTAGGCCACTTATATCTGTAAATAAAGTTTTATTAGCACCAGGGCCAGAATTAGGGTAAGACCAGTGAGGCGGGGTCATTGCAAGTGCAGGGTCAGGTCCTGTCTTTGCTCAAAATGTTGAGACTTTGTTCATCCTGGAGTTTTTTGCATTTCTTCTGATTTTTCTAAATATTGCATTAAAATATTATTTCCCTTAATTTCCGAGGTTTTGGCAACCCCTTATATTTTGCCCAGACCCCTGTCCCAGCCCTGCCACACAGTTTGAGGTGATCACTTCTGATGTAGCGGTGCTGGGGTGAGTGCATGGCGGGCGGGGACTCTGTGGGTGGGCTTTGCTGGCAGTGGCTCCCTGCACTCTCACCACAGCCAAAGGAGAACTTCAAGCGGATTGGGCAGCTGGTGGGCATGCTGGGGATCCTGTGCCGGGACCCAGACGGGGCCACCCAGCGCTCCAGCCTGGAAGGGATGGGCCATCTCTACAAGCTCCTGATGTACCAGAGAGGTGAGCCTCCCCGGCCTCCATGGCTCACCCATCTCCCACCACAGCCTCAGGCAGACACACACCGGCACCCCCACACTCTAGCTTGCCCCAGATCTGTCCACAAACACAACCCTGATCTGAACCATAACCCTACAATGGCCTCACCCTGAGCCCCATTCCCAAACTGGGGCCCAGGCCGGACCCTGATTCAAATGACCCTACCCTAACTCTGCCCTGTCCCAACCTAGACCCCAAGCTCACTGTTGCCCGGCTCTCACCTCACCCTGCCCTTGGCCAGCAGGAGAAGCCCCACAGGTAGAATCGCAGAGCCCCAAGAAGCTCTACCAACCCAGCGAGGATGGAGCCCCCATCTGGGGCAGTGGGGACCAGAGGGCCACTCCTCCACCCTCCCCGGTGATGGCGTTCCCAAAGGAGAAAGACCACGTCTTCCAGCTCAGCAGCTCCCAAGTCATCAAGGTCAAAGCCCCTAGAGTCTGGGCAGGGCCAGGTGGGGGGCATGGCCAGAGCACATCCCTATGTCTGGGGGTGGGAGATAAACGCGCACTCTATCCTGTGTCGTGGAAGTGCAGCCAGCACACGGTGGATGCCTGCCTTCCTCAGTTAGGCTTCACAGACATTACCACACCCTTCCTCAACTCTTCCAACCTTCCCTGGACTGTTCCCATCTCCCACTGCAGCCCCCACCTCGTGTTGTGATTTGAATTGTATTATCTTCTGAACACGAGGCTTGGGGTGAGGGGGAAGTGGGGTGATGCTTCATGGAGCCTCCTCAGAGTGACCTCTGAGATGGTGACCTTTGTCTGCCCATGGTCGGTGTCGAACCCTGGCTAACAAAGAACCCTGTACTCGGTTCTCAGTCCTTGCTAGACCTTGAGCACTCCAGGCTGGAGGTAGAGTCTCACTACAGCCTGGTGGTAGAGCTGGTCTTCAATAAACACCCATGAAATTGAGCCAAATTGAACCAAATGATGAAGAAGTGGCAGCACATGGCTAGTCAGTGCCCCTGTGGCACTTGATCCAGTCCCAGCTGACTCCAGAACCCCTGTTCTTGACAGCTGTAGTGAGCTGTCAGAGTGCTAAGGCCCATCTGGAGAAGTGTAGTATGGAAAATCTAAAGCCTTGGGCCTGAGACATCCATTGTCTCTGCCCAGCAGGGAAGCACTTGGCGTGGCTGCAGTTTATGTCACAGAGCTGGGGCAGAGGCGGGGGGGCGGGGAGGGCTTCACTGGCTGCCAGCTCGGTGGGATCAGCAGTGAAGGACCTCAGAGCACCTGGGCCCTCAGGGGGTCTCAGTGTCTAGGAGCATAGAGTCTAGGACCTGGGAAGGGGCAGCCTGCTCTAGCCTGTGCGGTCCCTTCACACAGATTATGGCTGTCCAGTTCAGGCTTTCCCTGGGCAGATGGGAGTAATGAGAGGGGAGAGGATTAGAGGGTCTGCTAATCATGGGATGGCAGATGTGGGAAGGGTTGGGTTGGAGAACAGACACTTTGGCCTGGTTCTGGTCCCAAGTTTGTCCCTGACTCTTTGTGTGGTCTTAGGTACACTACACCTTCATCATCATCACTGCTATCACCACCACCACCATCACCACCACCACCACTATCACCAACATCACCACCACCACCACCACCACCACCACCACCACCATCACCACCACCACTATCACCACCATCACCACCACCACCACCACCACCACCACCACCATCACCACCATCACCACCATCACCACCATCACCATCACCACCACCATCACCATCACCACCACCACTATCACCACCATCACCACCACCACCACCACCAACATCACCACCACCATCACCACCATCACTATCACCACCATCACCACCATCACCACCACCATCACCACCACCACCACCACCACCACCATCACTACCATCACTACCATCACCACCATCACCACCATCACCACCACCACCACCACCACCACCACCATCACCATCATCACCACCACCACCAACATCACCACCACTACCGTCACTACCACAATCACCATCACCACCATCACCTTTACCATTGCCACACCACCACCACTAGCACACCATCATCACCACACCGTTACTATGACCCTACACCATCCTCCCCATCACCACTGCCACCTCCATTTCATATTTATTCATGCCCTTGATTAAAGTAAGACACCTTAAAAATCTTTTTCAATCCTGAGATTGTAGTATTTTGGGATTCCAAGAGTCTAACCACCATTCCAAGTTGAATTTCTTCATAAACATTCAAAATGCTAAAATTCTAACCAGAAGTTTGACATTCTAGCAAACAATTTTAATCTTATAACAGATGTTCTAACCAGATTTATAATAACCTAATATTCCAAAAACAACATTGTTACAAACTACAAAGATTCCATTAAAATTATTTTAACATTCTAACCAGCATACTAATAACCTAACATTCTCACATTGTACCAAATTTTAGAATTATAAGATTCAAATAAATATCTATACACCCATTATTTAACACTTATTTTTATATTCTAATATACATAGAAACACCCTAACAGACTTTCAAACATTGCAACAAATAACCTAACATGCAAAGAAGGATTTTACCATCCTAACATCCTTGCAAAGTCATAATTTTCATCAGGCTTTCCTCTTATCTCTCCAGCATCAGCATCCTAACTTCTTCTGATTGGAAGATGCTGAATCCACGCTGTCTAATAGGACTTTCCAGGAGGATGGATGTATTCTGTCTCTATGCCATCCAAGGCAGCCACTGCTCACATGGAGCTCTGAGCACTTGAAATATGGCTAGTACCACTGTAGAACTGAGTTTTTAGTGTTATTTAATTAAATGTAAATTTAGATAGCTACATGTGGCTGGTGGCAGCAGTGCTCACAATCTTTCCAGAAGGTTCCCGCCTGTGCAGCAGTGACCTGGCCCAGGACCTCCCTCCAGGAGGCTGCAGTCTAAGGCTATGAGGCAGGGATCAGAACCACCACCTTGCATTTCCCCGAGAGCCTCTTCATTACCCCTGAGCAGCTCACGGTCTGCTCATGGAAGTGAGACTCCCCCCCGACCTTGAGAGCTGCTCCTGGGGTGCAGAGCAGAGTCAGGGTCCTGGAGTGGCCCTGCTATAGGTACAGAGGCCCTGAGTCCCAGACCCAGCCCACCACCTCCACATTGCTCCATGGCCAAAGGCAGCTCATGCACTTTCTGGGCCTGGGGTTGGTACAGATGACCTTGAAGATCCTTCACAGCTATGAAGTTCACTTTCTCGTTGATTAAAATGCTCATAAGGAGGACAGGGGCTGGCGGTGGGGGAGCACCGCTGGTTGAGGCTGGCAGATGAGGAAGCCCTATGAGGGGAGGGGAGGAGGCTGGCCGAGCCACCTGGGTCCCAGGACAAGCAGGTCTGAGTGAGTAAAAGAGGCTTGAGCTGTGGTTGGCTCTGAGACATGTGGAAATGGTAGGCTGAAAATCACTGGGCACATGGTTGGGGACCTGGAGAGTGCTCAGAAGGCTGGATGTGCCAGAGACTTGAGAGCTGGGGCAGAGGAGAAGGGTGACACAGAAGTGGGGGAGGCAGGTGCCGGCACAGGGGCCCAGAGTGACAGGCTCTGCCCACCCCCACTGCTGCAGGAGATCACACAGCATTTCACGATAACGGAGCTGAATGACCTCCTCTGGATGGCCATCAACAGCCTGGGCTCCAGCAGCCCCTTCCGCGTGCAGGCAGCTGCCGAGATGCTACTTGCTGTGGTCCGGGAGCATGGGGCCAAGCTGCAGACCGTGAGGGCGCTGGGGTACCCACGAAGGGCCGGGCTGGGGCAGAGGGTGGGCCCAGCAGTCAGCCTCTGGGGGCTTAGGGCCTGGAGCGTGATGTGGGGGACACAGGTCCTACCTAGGCGGCAACCAGTCTGAGGGGTTCTAATGAATGAATGAGGGAGGGCCCACACAAGTCCCCCGGGTCCTGGGTGGTGACGGCAGTGTCATGGGGCACACACACCTCAATCCAGCAGCTGCTGCAGGCCCTGATGTGGGGGTGAGGTCGGGAGGACACAGATGACACCCTCATGGAGATGACATCTGATGGGGGAGGCAGACATGCAGGCAGGCATTGGCAGGACAGCACGGCAGATGTAGAGGCCAAGGGGGGACCCAGGGGTGGGCAGGGTGTGCCCTCAACACAAGGCTGCCTGATGCCAGTCTGCGACAGGTGAACTCTGCAGGGATACTGCGCCCAGGTTGGGATAAACCAGACTGGCATGCAGAAGGCAGAGGGCTGTCTGCCACGGGAGCAGCGGGTACAGAGGAGTGACATTCAGGGGGGCTTGTGTCTGAACCTTCCAGTGACTGGGCAGTTGGGACAGAGTATGAGGACCTCGAATGCCATGCAAGCTCTGGGGACCTGCCTCTCTCAGACTGGGACACCCTTAAGACAGACATCCAGGGCAGGCAGTGCCTCCCCATCAGACTGCTTGGGACAGGACCATAACTCAAGGGTCTTCATGCCCATCAGGGCAAGAAAGACGCCCCACCATTAGGGCTCCCAGGGCAGGCTGGGCCTTCCCTCAGACTGACCCCTCCCCACACAGGTGGCCAACATGGGCCGGGCCATCCACCTCCGCCTTTGCTCTGTGCGCATCCCCCAAGCCAAGGAAAACACCCTGCGCGCCATCACCTTGCTGGCCCGGAGCCACACCCCCGAGCTGGTGGCGACCTTCCTGGACTTCTCCATCCCCCTGGACAGGTGCCAGCCCACCTTGTCCCACTGCCCCTCCACCCTCTGCCAAGCAGGGTTCGGGATCTCTGCCCTCCTGGCTGCCTAGGGCTGGGTGCAGGGAGGGAGCCCACACCTGCTCGTGTATCTCTCACCTCCCAGGGCAGGCGCTGGGGAGGCACTGCTCACCACTGTCCTATCCATGCTCCCCATGAATCATCCTGCTCCAGCCTCGACCACCCCATCACCTGATAGACAAGGAGCCTGGGACCTGGGGTGCTCCCGGCAAGACCCCAGCCAACACCAAAGCCTCGCCACCCATCAGCAAAGACCCCTCTGTCTCATCCTCACTCTCCAGCATTCTCTTCTTCCTGCTCCTCTGAGGACACCCACAACTCCCACGGGCCACCACCGTCCTCTCAGCCAGGGCTGGCTTCTCTCCCACAGCCCTGGAAACCCAGGGCCAAGAGGTGGGCTAGGGTTCTCGGCGCTGCTCATGGCCCTGCCTCCCTAAAATCCCAGCTCTGAGTCCTAGACCCTCAGTCTATGCCACCTGCCACCCATCCACCACACACCCGCCCTGGGTCACCCCTCACTCCTTGAAGAGGTAGCTCTTGGTCAGGGACACCCTCTCACTCAGTCCACCATCTGGACTCTTGGGGATCTTGCCATCCTTCCCTCCTGACTTCTCTGAGCCTGGATCTCCTCTCTCCTGGCCGCTTTGTCCTCCTCCCTCCCCAGTGGCCACTCCCACAGCCATGCCCTACTCGTGGTCACCACCAGCTTCCAGCATCTCTGTGCCACCTCCAGCCACCTCCCAGCTCCCAGCTCACTCCTGCCCCAAGGGCCTGCAGCCCACTGCCCTGCCCACCTCTCGCCTCCCCAACCTGTCCGCACCCGCCTCCTCCCTCCGGCACAGAGTCCGCCCTGTGCACCCCGCAGGTCCCTGGCCCCCACCTGCCACACTTGCCTCTGATTTCACTAAAATGCAGGAGCCGCAGGAAGAGGCCTTGCACAAGCTACTGGCGCCCAAGCATTGTTTCCAGGAAGATTTCCAATTTCCACGTGGAGGTGCCCTTTTGTTTCTGTTAGTAATTTCTGGCGTTATTGCATTGTGATCAGAGGGCGTTGTCTGTAATACTTCTACTTTACGGAATTTACTGATCTTCTAAACACTTTTTGTGACTGTCCGATGAGCACCTGAGAAGAAGGTGTGTTTTCTATTACCAGGTGTAGAGTTTGGTATCCAGGTGTACCTCAGAGATATCACAGGTTTGGTTCCAGACCACTGTAACACAGCAAGTCACACAAATGTGTTGGTTTCCCAGTGCATATAAAAGTTATGTTTACACTGCACTGTAGTCTATTCAGTGTACAATGGCATTATATCTTAAAAGCAATGTGCATAATTTTAAAAATATTTTCTTGCTAAAAAACACTACTGATCATCTGATCATCTTTAGCAAGTCATAATCTTTCTGCTGGTGGGGGTTCTTACCTCGATGTTGATGGCTGCTGACTGATCAGAGTGGTGGTTGCTGAAGGTTGGGGTGGCTGTGGCAATTTCTTAAAATAGGCCAACAATGAAGTTTGCCACATTGATGGACATTGATGGACTCTTCGTTTCACTAAAGATTTCTCTGTAGCATTCGATGATGTTTGATAACATTTTACCCACAGTTGAACTTCTTTCAAAATTGGCGTCAATCCTCTCAAACTCTGCCACTGCTTTATCAACTAAGTTTATGGAATGTCCTAAATGTCATTTCAACAGTGTTCACAGCATCTTCACCAGGAGTAGATTCCATCTCAAGAAACCACTTTCTTTGCTCACCCATAAGCAGCAACCCCTCATCCACTCAAGTTTGATCATGAGATTGCAGCAATTCAGGGACATCTTCAGGCTCCACTTCTAATTCTAGTTCTCTTGCAATTTCTACCACATCTGCAGTTAACTTCCTCCAACTGAAGTCTTGAACCCCTTAGAGTCATCCATGATGGTTGGAATCAACTTCTTCCGAATTCCTGTTAATGTTGATATGTTGACCCCCTCTCATGAATCGTGAATGTTGTTAATGGCATCTAGAATGGTGAATACTTTCCAGAAGGTTTTCAATACAATTTGCACAGGTCCATCACACGAATCACCGTCTATGGCAGCTGTAGCCTTATGAAATGACACCTTGATCCATGGTCTGCAGAATGGATGTTGTGATAATGGGCATGAAAACAGCATAATCTCCTTGTACATCTCCATCAGAACTCTGGGGTGAGCAGATACACTGTCGATGAGTAGTAATGTTTGAAACGAATCTTTGTTTCTGAGTAGTGGGTCTCATCAGTGGGCTTAAAATACTCAGGAAACCATGCTGTAAACAGAAGTGCTGTCACCCAGGCTTTGTTGTTCCATTCCTAGAGCACAGGCCAAGTTGATTTAGCATCATTCCTAAGGGCGCTGGGATATTTGGAATGGTAGATGAGCATTGGTTTCAACTTAAAAGTCACCAGCTACATTAGCCCCTAACAAGAGAGTCTGTCCTTGGGAGCTTTGAAGCCATGCACTGATTTCTCCTCTCTAGCTATTAAAGTCCTAGATGACATCTTCTTCCAAAAGAAGGAGCACTGAAAATCTGTTCTTCAGTGTAGTCACCTTCATCGGTGATCTTAGCTACATCTTCTGGATAATTTGCTGCAGCTTCTACATCAGCACCTGTATGTTTCAGGTAACTGCTTCACTTTGCACCTGTATGTCATGGAGACAGCATCTTTCGTTAAATTTTACGTACCAATCTCTGCTAGCTTCTAGCTTCTGCAGCTTCCTCACCTCTCTCAGCCTTTGTAGAATTGAAAAGAGTTAGGGCCTTTCTCTGGATTGATTTTTGGCTTAAGAGAATGTTGTGGCTGGTTTGATCTACCCAGACCACTGAAACAGTCTCTGTATCAGCATAAGGCTGTTTTCACGTTCTTATTGTTCATATGTAGCTCTTTCAATTTCCTTCAAGAACTTTCCCTTTGCATTCACACTTGGCTAACTGTTTGGCCCAAGAGGCCTTGCTTTGGCCCATGTCACCTTTTGACGTGCCTTCTTCACCAAGCTTAATTATTTCTAGTTTTTTCTCTAAAGTGAAAGAGGTAGGACTCTTCCTTTCTCTTGAACACTTAGAAGCCACTGCAGTGTTATTAATTGGCCTAATTTCCATATTGTTGTGTCTCAGGGAATAGGAGGATGGGAGGACAGGGAGAGAGACAGAGACAGGGGGATGGCCAGTGTGCGGAGCAGACAGAACACACACATTTATTGGTTAAGTTTGGCATCCTATATGGGTGCGGTTCATGGTGCCCCAAAACAATGACAGTACTAACATCAAAGGTCACTGATCACAGACCACCGTACCAGATATAATATCTTGAAAAAGTTTGAAATATTGTAAACATTGCCAAAATGTCACACAGAGACACCAAGCGAGCACACGCTGTGAAAAAATGGTGCCAATAGACTTGCTCAACGCAGGGTTGCCACAGACCTTCAATTTGTAAAGAATCACCTCTGCAAAAGGCAATAAAGTCAAGCACAATAAAATGAGGTGTGTTGCCTGTGTGTCCACAGGTTTCTTTATTGTGTCGTTTGGGTTTTCTACATCCTTAATTAATTTTTCTGTCCTCTCGATCTGTCTTGTACAGAGTGTTTGTTAAAGTCTCACTAAAGAAACATTACTGTGTTTCTATCCATGCATCCTTGCAACTCTTGTAGTTTTATTTTGTAAAGATAGTTGCCCTGTTATCTGGTATGTCCAATAAGTATTCTATCTACTCTATGAATTGTGACTTTTAGCATTAAAAGGCACCCTGCTTTGACATACTTAATGTTTTCAGGACTCGGATTCTACTTTGTTATCCAGATCACTGCCCCTGCTTTTGAATTTTTCCATTTGTCTAGTATGCACGTGTCCATCTCTCTGTTTTAACCTTTCGGAATCCCTTTGTTTTAGGTGTACCTCTTGTGTACAGCATTCAGTTTGTCTTGATTTGTGCCAAATTGAAAAATCTTTTTTTTCAAATAGGCGAGTTAAGCCCATTGATATTTATTGATATAGTTGCTATGTTTAGCCTGTCATAACATTTTGTAATTATGTATATTTTGTTATATTTGCTATGTTTCTTTTTCTACAAGGATATGTATTATTTGCTCTTTGACTTTAATTTTGTTTTAACTTACGAAGAGTTGTGTTTTTGTTCTAGGTATTACCTTTGTGCTCCTAAACTATTGTAATTGCCCTTAGTCCTCTAATTTATTACTTAACCTATTAATATCCGGTTTAGCCATTTTTATTTGATACCCTTTAACTCCCACCCATTTCCTATACAACAGTGAGATTATTTTCCTCTGTCTCCCTTTCCGCTCCCATTTTTTCAGTTGCACATTTGTACATTCTGTACATACAATATTTGCGCTCTGTTGTTCCACTCCCATCTCCACATTTGTTTTTAGTGTGTGTGCACATACCATCAGTCCCTGCGAAGCTTTCTAGTTATCTCTTAGTCTGAAGGAGCTCATCCCCCAATAGACTCAGAATTCCTGAAGTTCTTTTATGTCATGAGTTATTTATTTGAAGGACAGCTTGGCTGGATATAAAATCCTTGCTTCACATTTTCTTTTATTAAGTATTTTTTAAATACTGTTCCATTGTTGCCTTGCATTGTTTTTTAAAAGTTGTGACAATAATTGTATTCCCTTTGTAAGTTATTTGATTTTTTTTTTTTTTTTTTTGCCTAGAAACCTTGAAGATTTTTTCTTTATCTTTAAAGTCTGATCATTTTACTGGAAAATATCTCAGAGTTAATCATTCTGAGTTAATTTCCCCAGGTGCCTGATACAGCCTTTGATTATATAGATTTAGGTCTTTTTGTTGTTGTTGTTTCAGAAAAGTTTTCTTATTTATAGTTTTAAATATTAACTCTTGTTCCATTGATGTTTTTATTCCTCAGAGACTCTAATAATACAAATACTCTTCCTTCCTTGACTATCTTCCATTTCCACTACTCTCTGACACTTTTTACTTCTTTCGATTTTGTAGAGACAGGGTCTTACTCTGTTGCCCAGGCTGGAGTGCAGTGGAACTATCATAGCTCACTGCAGCCTCAAACTCCTGAGCTCAAGCGATCCTCCTGCCTCAGCCTCCAGAGTAGCTGGGAGTTCAGGTGCACACCACCATGGCCAGCTCATTTTTATTATTTTTTGTAGAGAGACAGGGTCTCGTTACGTTACCCAGGCTGGTCTTAAACTCCTGACCTCAAGTGCTCCTCCCGCCTCAGCCTCCTCCCGAAGCTCTGGGATTACAGGCATGAGCCACCGTTCCTGGTATCTTTTTACTAGTTTCCTAAATTCAAATTCATTCTTAGTTGTTTTTCTTCCTTTCCTAAATGCCTCTTATTAAATTTTCACTTGAGTCTTATCTTTCTGGAACACCTTGTAATTTTTCCTCATTTCTAAGATAATTTTTTCAGCTCTTTCCTTTCTTTCCTGAATTCAATCAATTGTCTTTTCAGTTCTTATTGGAGTTTTTTATCCTTTTTTCAATTTATAATTCGGGGTGGTTTTTCATATCTTCAAATGCTTATTTGAGTATATTTAGCTGCATTTGGATAAATGTTGTCTTAGGGTTTTTCCTGCATCATAATTGTTTTTCAGGGGGCGTTTCCTCTTTGTGTGGGTTGGTTTTTGTTTTCTGATTTTTTGCAATAACTCTATGGATATGTTAATTTTGTTTCGTTCGTATTTGTACTCTTTGAGTGTTTTTTAGGATTTCAAGTTCAATGGCACCCTCTTCTGTCAATATGTCAAAGTCCAGATAATTTAATAGACTTTCGGTTTTGGTGACAGGCAAAAATGTGCCCTCCAATTGTTTGGTTCTCTTTTCTATTGCAGGGCCCTAAATATTTCCCTCTTACCTCTTTCCCTTTTACCACCCAATTTCTAAAGGATACTCTTCCTTTCTTTCTTGCTCTTTTCTCTCCCAAAAGCTGTGCACTTTGAAGACCACCCTTCAAATTGGAAATGCTTTTGAGTCCATTCTCTAGTTGGCGCTCTGACCTGCTTGGACCTTTTTTTTTAATTATTAAAATTTTTTTTTTTAGTGTTTTTAAGACTTAGGGTGGACTTCGTCTTCCTGAAGGGGGTTTAGATCAACTTTGAGCCCTGTTGCTGGCTTCTCTCTTCTCTCCCCCGACGGTGGCTCTCAGTCTGCCCTGGGCAGCACGGAGCGGGCGGGGCGGGCGGGGTGTGAGAGATCCCACGCCCTGGTGGCATTCTTTCGCTTTATGCTTGCGGTAATTCTGAAGTCTGGACATTCTCTGTATGTACGCTGAGCTCATAGTTTTGTGTAGTTGTACGTTTTCCTTCTTCTTGTTCTGTGTTGTTTTTCAAGGAAATGTTGGGAGGTAGAAACCTAGGCGACAAGCGTCCTCTCCAGCTACCTAGAAGTTTGTAGTTGTTTTAATGGTATCAGAATTTATTTCTTATTTCCTCCATTCTAAGGAGCACATTTTTCACGTCTTGACATTTATGAAATAGAAGTGCATTTTACATTGATGGTGCCTTACACCCGAATTTGTAAAAAGTCTCTGCTTGAGATTTTCCGACCACACTGGTGGTGTGAATTCAAACATCAAAACCGGTTTGCAGTTCAGATTCCCAGGGGATCCCCTCCTCCTACCCAGTGTGCCCATTGAAGCGTGAGGGTTTGCTTGCTTTTTCTTTCTGCGGCGCAGAGTTCTGTTTGTTTTAATCGCCCTTAAATTGTACATGCTGCCCTCTGGACGCCAGCTCTGTGTAGGGGTCTCCTGTTAGCCTCCCATCTCGGCCAGTTTTTCTTTCTTAGAGGCACATGCAATAATGGTGAGGCGTGTCCTAAAAGTAGAAACAGAGTTGTACGATATGTACTCTTCCAATATCCTTCTGTTGTCTTGCTTTTTTTCCCCTCCCACATTGCATATTTCCGACTCATCCTAACATGCTGCAGTTCATTCATTTTTGTTGCTATATAGCATTCCATTTTGTGAGTGCCAGTTATTCTTCCTCTGTAAGTAGACACATGGGCTGTTTCCTGTTTGTTACTATGATCAGCGATGCTGCTGAGAACTTGCTTATTACGTACATGCCCTGCTGCACACAAGCACTCAGTTTCCACGGTGTTTGCGCGGGGATAGAAATCTCTGTACTGTAAAGCCATACATACATCCAGCGTTAATATATGACACAGATGTCTTCCAAAGAGCTTGCTCTGATTCACACTCCCAGCAGTACATTTTTGAGAGCTGCTTTTGCTCCGCATTTTCACCTACACTTAGCATCAACTTTTTAACCAATCATCAACATTTAGCCAACCTGGGGCTGCTATCAATCATGCTGTGGGACCTATTTTCACATTCACGGTTAAATAATGAAGAAGTTGAACATCTTTCCATTTCTTTTTGGCAATTTGGTACCTTCTTTGGTGATGTGCCTGTTCAAATATCCTACGCTGCATAGGATATTGTACTGCGTTGTCTACCGCCACTGGCTTCCATGCCCCGCTCACTCCATGTAAGGTCCATCGTTCCTTTGCTTCCCTTTTTTATGATTTTATTGCATCTAAGCATATTCCTAAGAGTATTTTATTGTTTTTATAATTTCATATAAAATATTTCATACACATTATAATTTTTATATATTCATATAAAGGGCATCATGTTGCAGATACTTGCTGGAGGTTTCCATTTGCCTAATATTAATATAGTTTTTTCAAGTCCATATTATCTAATATTAAGTCTACACTAATATTAATATAGCAAACCCAATCTTCTTTTGTTAGTATTGCATGGGATGCCTCTTCCCATACTTTTGATACTTCTACATTCTTTTGTTTTAGACATATCTTTTGTAAACAGTATTTAGTTCAGTTTTGTATAGCCTGCCAATCTTTGTCTTTAATTGGAGCACTTATTCCATTTACATGTAATATAATTGTCAACATGTTTGGGATGGAATTTATCATCTTTACTTTTTCCAAAAAAAATTTAAAAATAACCTTCAGATTTTTCAATTGAATTAACTCACTGCCAATTTTAATGCCCTTGATGTTTATTTTAATTCTATATTTTTCCATCTCACAAGTAAATACTCATTTAGAATTGCTCACATTTCACTACTTAGTGCTTCATTCCTTTTTAAAACTCAATCCTTCTACCTGAGACCATTTTCCTCTAGTTTGGGTCTGCTCTTAGCAAATGCTCTCAGCTTTCATCGGAAAATTTCGTTATTTCACCCTCAATGATGAAAGACATTTTCACTGGGTATAGAATCCTAGGTTGGCATTTATTTTCTTTCAGCATCCGGATATAACATTTCACTGTCTTCTGGCTTCCTTTGCTACTGTTGGGAGGTCAGCTGTCATTCTGTTGCTCTTTTAAAGGTACTATGTTTTATTCTGTAACTAGTTTTTACAGTATTCTCTTTGTTTTGTTTTTTTCTGTTTGGGGCTTTGTTTGTTATTTTGTTTTGTTTCTTTGTCTGACATGTCACCATGATGTGTCTAGGAAAGGATTGTTGTTGTTGTTTATCCTGTCTTGAATTCCTATGCTGGAATGTTCTGGTTCTGGAAAAATCCCAGCCATTCTCTCTCCAAACGGTGTTCTAACACCTTCCTTCTAGGGCACTGATTAGACATGTTAGATATCTCACTATATTGTCTATTTTATTAATACTATCAAAGTCCTATCAGAACAAAGATAACACTCAAACTGGCTGAGGTGAAAAAAGTTTAATAAAAGAACTACTTGCCAAGGGTAAAGTTTAATGTGCCCAGATAGGGCAGGTCCAGTCCCTTGGGAATAGTATAATAAACAATGCTGAGTCATACCACCTTCTAGACATAAAAGGGCAGGGAGTGGAGTTCCCTCCAGAATTGAGAGGGGATGTCTTTATGGAGAGGCCACCTGACAGATGGACGCAGCAATCCTTTGGCCACCAGCAGGGAGGGAGCCTGGGGTATATAATAAATACCCTGACTTCACTCCACTCCCACCTTCTGACCTTCTGCTGCTAATGTTTGCTATTATCCAAATCAACTGGAAGCCAGAGATCAAGAGAGCCTCTTGATGCAGTCTGTACAGGTCCTGGGGCACAGGACAGGACAGGGAATGACAGACACTAGGTCTGAAGGGGCAAACAGAAGATATCCAGCACAATTTCTTACCTCTCTTATGCATTCCCATATTTGTGTCCTCAGTGCTAAATTCTGGATAATTTCTCTTGACCTATCTTCCAGTTCACTAATTTTCCATCAACCATGTCTAATACGATATTAAATTTTTTCATTGAATTTTTAAAATTTCAGATTTGGTATTTTTCATTTCTAAAATTTCTTTCATTCTTTTTCTAATCTGTATCATTTGTAGATTACTATTCCCTGGAGACATTTTTAAGCTTATATTTCATTTCTTTATTCCTAGTCAAATAGTTGTTTTATAATTCATGTCTGATCATTCTAATATCTGAGTTGTTGTCAGGTATATACTGTCTGTTTTTCTTCCTGTATGTCACCTATGGAATCTTGCTTCTTTGCATGTCTGATTATATTTATCTGTGTACTAGATGTTGTTTGGGAGGAAAAATAGGAATAATTTGAGGCCTACAATGAAGATATTTTCCTCCATAGGGAATTTGTGTTTGCCTCTGCCAACCACCTAAGGACACTTCAACCCAAGACTACCTTAAGCCAAATCCAATGCCTGAGATTCCCTGGATGCCCCCAGGCAATTCAAACCTGGTTGAAATTCACCTCAGCTTTTTCACATCCACTTCAGCATCGCCCTGGAAGCGGTAGAGGGTCTCCTATTAGATTAACTACCTTGTGCAGTCTCTGAGCTTCAGTGTCTATCCCTTCCTCCCACAAGGCTGTCAAAACAAAGGATCTAGTTTTCTAGGATTGTCAAATGCCCTCAAGGCATCAGTAGTTTTCCTGTCCCCTACCTCTCAAGATCATCATACTCCCCACACATTGGCCTTTCTCCAGCCCTTTCAGTGGAGGAGCCAATTAGAGTAACTTAGTGCACCATTACTAGAAGACAGGAGTCTTCCCATTTCTTTATTTTTTAACAGATTTATTGAAATACAAATCACATACTATACAATTTGCCCGTTTAAATCATACAATTCAATGATTTTTAGTGTATTACATTATTAATTTTTTATTTGTAGTAAAATATATATAACATAAAACTTGCCATTTCAACCATTTTTAAGTGTACAATTCAGTGGCATTAATTATATCCCCAATTGTTGCACAGCTGTCACCACTATCTAATTCTAAAACTTTTTAGCACTTCAAGCAGAAACTCTGTAACCATTAAACAATGACTCCCCCAGCCTGAGCAAGAGCCAGACCCCGTCTCTACTAAAAATAGAAAGAAATTAATTGGCCAACTAAAAATATATAGAAAAAAATTAGCCGGGCATGGTGGCGCGTGCCTGTAGTCCCAGCTACCTGGGAGGCTGAGGCAGAAGGATCGCTTGAGCCCAGGAGTTTGAGGTTGCTGTGAGCTAGGCTGATGCCACGGCACTCTAGCCCGGGCAACAGAGTGAGGCTCTGTCTCAAGAAAAAATAAAAAATAAAAAACATGATTCCCCATGCTCCCCTCCCCACAGCCCCTGGTAACCTCTAATTTACCTTTGTCTTTATGAATTTGCCTATTCCAGATATTTCATGTAATTGGAACCATACAATATTTGTCCTTTTGAGTCTGGATTCTTTCCCTTGGCATAATGTTTCCAAGGTTCATCCGTGCTGTAGCATGTATCAGAACTTCATTTCTTTTTACGGCTGAATACTATTCCATTGTATGTCTAGACAACATTTTGTTTATGCATTTATCTGTTGATGGACACCTGGGTTGTTTCCACCTTTTGGCCATTGTGAATAACACTGCTGTCAACATGGGCATACAAGTGTATGTTAGAGTCCCTTCTCTCAATTATTTTGAGTGTATACCTAGGAGTGAAGTTGTTGGGCCATATGGTAGTGCTATGTTTAGCTTTTTCAGGAACTGCCATACCATTTTCCATAGCAGCTGCACCGTTTTACATTCCCACCAGCAATGTATGAGGTTTCAGTTTCTCCACATCCTCGCCAACACTTGTTATTTTTCATTTTTGGATTGCAGCCATCCTAGTAGGTGTGAAACGACATATTGTGGTTTTGATTTGCATTTCCCTGATGACGAATGATGTTGAGCATCTTTTCATGTGCTTTTTGGCCATTGTATATCTTTTTTGGAGAAATGTCTGTTTAAGCCCTTTCTACATTTTTGAATTGGGTTGTTTGTCTTTTTGTTGTGAGTTGTGGCTCGCATTCCTTCATAAGCCCACTTGGCTCAGACTTTCTCCACTGCCATTACAATAAAACTGTTCTTGTCAAGGTCACCGGTACCCTCACATTGCCAAGCCCAATGGGCAGTTCTCTGTCCCCACCAAACGTGACCTTGTCAGCAGAATTTGACTCAGCCAATTACCCTCTCCTCCTGGGAACACTTTCGTGCCCTAGCTTCCAGGATCCCACTCCCCTCCCTCTCCCGCTACCTCCCTGGCCGCTCCTGCTCAGGCTCCTGTGCTGGCTTCTCCTTATCTTGCTATTTCTTGGCCCTGAGAGGTTAAGTGACTTGCCCAAGGTCACACAGCAGCACAGGGCAGAGTGGGGATTTGAGCCCAGGCCCTTCTATGCCAAAGGCCCACTCTTCTCAAGTGGGTGGGGGCTATACTTTGGAATCTCCTGGAGCCCCCCAAGCTGTTGTACCCACTCAGCGAAGAGTCAAATGGCCTGGGATGGCTTCCCCAGGGCCTTAAGGGTGGCCCTCCTTGAGTCTGTCTTAAAGCAGTTGTGGGGGCTCACTCAGCCACCCCACTACAGCCCTCCCAGTCCCTGCCCCATCACTCCAGGATCCCTGATGCCCCTCAAGCCCCTTGTACCCAGCACTCAGGCCCAAAGACCATTTAGGGCAGAAAACAGCCATGATGGTCACTGACATCTCAGGGCAGTCTCCCAGGCTCATTCCTGTGAATCAGGTGGAAAGGCCACAGCCCTGCACAGGCCTGGCCTCCAGTCACAAGGCAGGGCCTTGATCAGGGCAAGCCTCCTTTCTCCAGTCCTCAGTCTCCCAATATGCAAAATGGGCACAAGGACACTGTACAAACTACAAGCTCTGTGCACATACTGTCATAATCCTTAACTTGAAGCAGGTTGGGCTGGAGGACTCAGACCCCAGCAAACCCAAGACTAGGAAGGAGTGGTCAAGGAAGGCTTCTAGAAGGAGTTGACTTTGTGGTGAGCCCTAAAGGCTGAGTGGGAATTAGCCAGGTGTCAGGGAATGCTCCAAGCACAAGGCCTGCAGGTGTGGGGGCCCAGAGGCAGGAGAGGAGGGAAAAGTCATGTAGAGCTGGAGGCCAGAGAGCCCAGGTCAGAGGTGATAGCTTTACATATGGCTGGGCTCTGGCCGCAGTGCCTGGGAGCCATGGAAGGTGATGAGCAGTCTAGCATTGGGGACACAGAGCCAGATTAGGCAGCTTCAGCTTGGCTGAGGAGGTGGAGGGGAGACCCTGGAACTGGGGAGACCCAGTAGGAAGCTGCTATGGATGAGAGACACACTCAGGGATCAGGAGCCGACTGTCCCCAGGCCAGTCCTGTCCAGCCCCACCCCTCCTGCCACCCTTCCCTGCCAGCCCACAGTGCTCTTGTCACCTCTTGGCCTCTGCCCCAACAGGGTCCAGCTCAGGGCCCAGCCCGGCCTCCACCATGGACTCCATGCTCCCAGCACCAAGCCCTGGTCACGGTGGCCTGCTGGCATGGCAGAGCTGGGCCAGCCTGAGCTGCAGCCCTGTCCTCATGGCCCCTCTCTGCCCACAGCCATGCCTTGGAGCTGTGGAAGGCCCTGGGGACTGAGCAGCCGGTGAGCCACCTGGTGCTGGCCATGCTGCTGATCTGGCTGCACCATCGGCCCCTGCCTACCAGTGCCAGCGACAATGGCCCCAAGGAGAAGCCCTACCTGCGCTCGCTGGCCGTGAGTCTCTGCTGTCACACCTGGACCCCAAGCGACATTCAGTCAGACACTGGTGGTACCTCAAGCACCCACTGTGTGGCAGGCTGCAGAAGCCCAGCCCAGCCCCAGCCAGGAGGAAAGGAGGAAAGGGCCCTGGGGCAGCCCAGCCCCCACTTCCTGGCCAAGGCTCCGCCCCATCTGTGAATCAGGACAGTATGTCAGTCCTCTGGGGCTCAGTCTTGTGGTGTGTGCCAGGCCTGAGGGGTGGGGGGTGCCAGGCCTGAGGGGTGTGGGGTGCTCAGGTAGAGAGAAAGGGAGACACTCGAAGCCCCTCCCCCATGCCTGGGCTCTGGAGTAGTAGATTCCTGAATCTTAAAAGGGCTGCCTCCTGCAGCCCCGCCTCCTGCAGGAACCCCTGCCCGGCTTACCCCATAGGCCCAGCCCTGCTTGCACACCACCAGGAGCAGGGCGCTTACCTCCTAATGCAGCCACATCTGTCCCTCTTGGCTGGACTCTGCAAGGCAGCAGCTGTGCCCCCAACCCTGTTTGGAACTTTCCAGGCTGAGTCCCTGCCCCAAAAGTCCCCTGAGTGTAGGCTCAGAGCTCACAGCTGCCCCCCACCCACAGCCCCCCAGACAGGCTTCTGCCTGCAGCAGGGTATGGTGATGACTGAACAATGGCAGCAAGAGAGAGAGTCCCTGCCCCAGCACCCAGCCCAGCAGAGCAGTGCAGGATCAGACCAACCCAGGTTGCAGCAGGATGGCCCTCCCTGCAGCCCACTGTGCCCCACTGTGCCCCTAGTCCCAGCCCTCTCTGGTCATCGCTACTCTGTGCTGTTCCACACCCAGAGAACATGCTAGACTGAAGGCGGCTGCTGCCCTGCAAGCCTCAGGGCTGGAGGCTGCTGTGAGCAGACTCTGCCTTCCAGGGCCCTGCTGTGTGCCAGGCACAGAGCTAAGGATACAATGGGGACCATGCAGCAGCAGGACCTCACCTTCAGGGTGACAGAGTGGAGGGGCAAGCTACCAAGCATCGAACCCCTCAGTAGCTAAGTGCAGAGAGCAGATGGCAGGGTCCCTGGGTCATGGTGGGAGGTCCGCAGGGGTGTGGGGTGAGCAGCATCCCAAGTGGACAGCAGGGAGGAGGCAGGCTGTTGAGCAGCAAGGTGACCGCAGTGCCAGGTCTGAAGTGCTGGAGAGGGCCAGGCTGAGTCTGCAGAGGTGGCAGGTGCTGGGCCCTGAGTCGGGGGGACATCGTCTGGACACTCGACTTGGGTTTTGTGGGACAGTGAATCAGCACTCCCTGCCCCATGGCCCCTCGGCCTTGGGAGCCTCATCCTTGCCCCTTCTGCCCCCAACAGGCCATGAACACGCTGCACGAGATGCAGTTCGCCCAAGAGTTCAAGAAGGCCGTGCAGGAGGCCTACCCCAAGCTCTTCCTGGCCTTCCTCACCCAGATGCACTACATCTTGGAGCTGAACCTGCCCAAGGAGCCCCAGCCCAGGCAGCAGGCCCAGGGGGCGGCCACACCCAGCCCCCAGAGGTAAGACCAGATTGCCCAGGTCAAAGATGGTGTGTTCGCCTCCTAGGACTGAGTGACAAAGTACCATAAATGGGCAGCTTAAAACCACAGCAATGTATTGCCTCACAGTTCCTGAGGCTTAAGTCTGAAGTCAAGATGGCAGCAGGGCCACGCTCCTCCGAAACCTGCAGGGCAGGAGCCTCCCTGGCTTCTTCCTGCTTTTGGTGTCTCCCAGCCATCCTGGGTGTTCCTTGGCATGAAGCTGCATCACTCTGATCTCTGCCCCATTGCCACCTGACTTTCTCCCTTGTGTACCTGTGTCTAAGTTTCCCTTTTATCAGGACACTGGTCACTGGATTAGGGTCCACCCTAATGACCTTGTCTTAACATGATGACACCTGCAATGACCCTATTTCCAAATAAGGTCACATTCACAGGTACCTGTGGTTGACTTCGATATGTCCTTTCTAGGGGGGACACAATTCAACCCACAACAGTCATGATCCCAAACACCATCCAGGGCCAGGGCACAGTCAGTGCCCACAGGGCACCATTCACTCATTACCTGAGGGCACGTACAGCAGAGACTGTCACATGGACCACACAAGGACAGCACTTACCGAGAGTAGCCACACAGTGCGCCCAGTGTGCTCCTTGTAAGAATTCTGGAGATGAATGTCATCTTCCCATTTTACAGATGAGGCAACTGAGGCTCAGAGAGGGTCAGAGGCTTCCCCTGAGCCACACAGCATGTCCATGTGGAACTGGTCTAGACAGCAAGGCCCCACCAGGCCATCACTCACACCCTGGGGACAGACAGCCTTCCGGATCCCCTTGGGCATTTCACTGGCCCCTGGCACGTGTTTGTGTGGAGGTCTTGGACTGTCATCTGCCCCCACCTGCCATATTCAGGCTGTAGTAGGGCTGACTGCCTTCATCTTCCTTCCGCACCAGGTCATATTTCCAGAAATCCAATAAGCAAGTCTTTAAAAACCACTAGGGCCAACTCTTTTCATTTGTTTGTATTATGATGTGCTTCACGCAATTTGTCAGTTTTAACAGCTCTCCCCAAGGTAAGTGACTAAAAAAAGTCACTTCTTCTCATCTTGCCCGAATTCAAATGTGCATATAAAGTTCCTTTTTTATTCAGATCAACCATGCAAAATGCATGAATCTTCCCTAATAAGCTAATAAACGTTCTGCGCCCAGGATGTGGGAGGGTTGGAGAAAGCAGTGCTGAAGTCTCCTCCATGCTGCTCCCCCTCCTGGCTGCTCTTCCCCAGGGACTCTGCCTCCCGCAGGACTCTGCTCACCTGTGACCTTGCTAAGGCCTCCCGAGCCACCCCAAGACAGCAGCCCCATCAGTGGCCTTCCCATGGCTCCAGGCTCTCTTCTCCCCACTTTACCATCACCATCTAACATCTGTTGTCTGCATTTTACCTGGCTTACTCCTTGCACCCCACAAATCGGAAGGTGCTGGGGAGCAAGGACATCTGTGTGGCTCTCTCAGGCTCCCCCTCGCAGCAGGGGCGTCTGTCTGTGTCTCTTGGGCTCCCTCCATGCAGCGGGGCATCTGTCTGTGTCTCTCTGGGGCTCCCCCATGCAGCGGGGGTGTCTGTGTCTCTCTGGGGCTCCCTCATGCAGCAAGGGCATCTGTCCGTCTCTCCTGGGGCCTGTGAGTCTCTCTGCACCCGCCCCTGCTTTCCCGCTGCCTCAGGGCAGGTCCTCCCAGCACTGAGGATCTACAACAGCCACAAAAGGAGAAACTCTCTCCTTGGCATGGTCCGCTGCCTCTGATTGGCCCACCTCGGCGGGTCACATGCCCACCCGTGAACCAATCACCTTTGCCACAGGGACCTGTAAGGCTCTGATTGGCCAGGCCTGGCTCCCACGCCCTCCCTGGAGCCCACAGGGCCTGCGCCCCTCGAGGCACTGGGCAGTGACAGGAGTGCCCTCAGTCAGGGGCGGTGGGGAGTCTTGGGCCTGCCAGGGCGGCATCACCCAGGTGTGTGGCGGTGGCCCAGGGCCTGGGGCCGTGTGCCAGGCTGTTGTGACACTGTCGAGGGGCCAAGGGGATAGGCCCCCCACTGCTGAGCAGCCCACAGTCTCTGTGCCCCCAGCAGGGTGAGGCTGGCACAGGGCAGGGGCAGCCAGACGAGTCTCCAGGCGTGGTGGGACTAGTCCTGGCCATCCGAGGGTCCTGATGTCTCGCTCAGCGGGTCGGCACCTGGGACCAGCGAGTGGGGTTTGGGCAGGGCACCCTTCCCCCAGTGGGGCTGCAACGGTGCCTCCAGCCCTGCCTGCGGGGCCCTCCCTCCTGTGGCTCCTGTCACTAGCAAAGCCCTTTTCCTCAGAGAGGCCACCTGCAGGAGTCCGTTCTCAGCTGGGTCTTCCTCCAGCCAATCTCCATCCTGCCCCGCAAGGGACTTCTTGTTCTCTCACTTCATCTATCGTGGGCTGACACTCTCTAATTCTCAGGCGGTACCTCATTTCCCTTTATTTCAAAGGCATTCCTCATCCTCACCCTCAGGTCATCTTCAGTTCCCTCTGTCCCCGAGCTAAGGGACAAAAGCTTGTGATAGAAAGAGGAGGAGGGACCTCACACCCATTAGGATGGCAACTATCAATAAAAGGGAAAATAACAAAGTTGGGGAGGATGCAGAGAAACTTGAGCCCTTGTGCACTGCTAGTGGGAATGTAAAATGGTGCAGCTGTGGGGAAGACAGTAGGAAGATTCCTAAAATAATTAAATATGGAATTACTATATGACCCAATAATTCCGTTTCTGGATTTATGCTGAAAAGAATTGAAAGCAGGCACCTGGAACGGGTATTTGCACACCCATATTCATAGCAGCATTATTCACAGTAGCCAAAAGGCGGAAACAGCCCAAATGTCCACCAATGAATGACTGTATGAACGAAATGTGATGTGTACACACAATGGAACATTATTCAGCCTTAAAGAGCAAGGAAATTCTGACACATGCTACAACAGGGATGAACCTGGGGGACATGACAAGTGAAATGAGCCAGTCACAAAAGAGCAAAAACTGTATGATTCCATTTATATGAGGGCTCTAGAGCAGTCAAATTCATAGAGACAGAAAGTATAATAGAATGGTGGGTGCCAGGGGCCAGGGGAGGAGCAAATGTGGGTTAGTGTTCACAGGTTAGGAGGTTCAGCTTAGGAAGACAAAATAGTTGTCGAGAGGGATGGCAATGATGTTTGCTTAGTATTATGAATGTGCTCAATGCCACTGAACTGTATATTTAAAATGGTCACTTGTATGAGATGTGTATTTTACCGTAGTTAAAAATGGAAGTAAAACAGGAAGAAGAGGAGGAGACAGTGGTAGGGGTGGGGAAGAGGATTGGGCAGGTGGGAGGCTGGGGTCTGACCGGCCTCAGGGAGCTAATGGGCTTCCCCAGGCTGGGGACAGGGGATTGGTTGAGTATAGGGCAGCATCACTGGGATACAGAGTGTCCAAAGAGGCTGATGGTCCTGCCACAGCTGGGCCTAGACCTATGGAGCTCCATCTGCATCGGTCTCATCTGCGTGTGGATTTCAGGAGACACATGTCCCTGGGCATTGCCCACGGGTCCTGCGCTGGGGGTGGTTTTAGGTTTTAGGGACCTGCGGGGGGTGTGGTTCACCCCAGGAGTTGGGCAGGGAGTCTCAAGAATGCTCAAACCCGCTGAATGTTATCTTTCTGGAGCCCTGCTGTGGCTGCAGGGACAAGGCAATCATGGAGGGCAAGAAATCCTGGGGCAACAGAACCAGAGCGGCCAGAGTCCTCACAGAGTGAGCAAAATGCCACGCCCCCACCACCCCCCCAGTCCTCTTCTGAAAACCATCATCACTCTGTGGCTAAGGCCAGTGACCTGGAAAATGCTGCCTCTTTTTATGGCACAGCTTGGGGCGAGAGGACAGGCCAGCTGGCATTTGAATGGGCACCATCGGGGACTTTCACAAAATGGCATTTTATCTTTTGACACTCAGTTTTGCAAATCCGCTTGCCTAGTCCAAGCTGACAGCCTCGTTCCAGGGCACACTCACACATCCAAGGCAATGCACCCACAGCAACCAGGCAAAGGGAGGCTGGAATGGTGACAGGCCAGCAAGCCAGGGTGGCCTTGCATTTCCCAGGCCTGTATTCTGAGGCTTTCTACCTGTGTCCCAGCACTGCGCTCAGTGCCTGGGGCAGTCCCGTACCTGTGACAGTGACATCAGTGTTTCGGTTTGGAGCCATGGCCCAGCTTGATCCCACTTCTGTGCCTTTGACCAGGCTGTGTGACAGGACATGTCCCCTCCCTAGACTGCTCCCTCCTCTGTGGCAGTGGAGTGGCAATAGAGAGCCACCTGAGATAGGACAGGTGAGCACCTCACACAGCTACGCCACACACCATCTGCGGTGTTCTTTCTCCATCACACACGTGCGTGGCCAGTGCAACACGGTTACTCCGTGTCCTCTGAGAACAAGGGGGCCCGTCCCAGCAGTGGCATATGGACCCTTCCCTGGGCTTCCTCAATGCCATACACCCCAGCTCCTCCTCCTTCCCCAGCTGCCCCCCTCTGCATTCCTCGCCCTTATTTAAGTGTCATCCCTTGAGGCCCAGCCCGACCCTCTCCACCTAATGACTTGGGAGACCCCCAGTTCCCAGATGTAAATCCAGCCTTGGTGCAAGTGCTATCTCCTCTAAGATGCTCCAAAGTCACCTCCCAAAGGCATCTCCCAGTCAGTATGTGCCAAACCCACAGCGAGCTCTCCACAATGCCTGGTCCCTCCCCTCCTTTGTAGGGCACCCCTTTGTTCTCTTGCTCAAGCAAGGCCTGGGGTCTGGGTGGGCTCATGCTACCTCCCCATTCCCAGGATAGCACCCCCATGTCCTGGGCCCCAATATCCTGTGTCAAACGAGGGCAGGGAAGAGCCGGCCCCAGGGAGGCCTCCGGACGTCAGGTACTGGAGCCAAGGCAGGAGCCAGAAGGCGCCTTTCTATCTGGGGCACTGGGTGTCCTTCCCACGGACGGGAGGGGCCCAGGTGGCCCCACGTGGCACTGGGTGGGTCCTAAGCCCCCTCTGCTTGGCCACAGCACATCACTGGAGGCACTGAAGAGCCTGCTGTCCACCACGGGGCACTGGCACGATTTCGCCCATCTGGAGCTGCAGAGTGCCTGGGAGCTCTTCGCCACCATCCACACCTACCCAAAGGGCGTGGGCCTCCTCGCCAGGTATGGGTGGGCTGAGGGCAGGTGGGGGGATCCGGGGGTGCTGGTGTATGGACCGCAGTGATGGGGCCTGGGGACCCTGGAACTACTCGCAGCCCCAGGGCCTGCCTGTGAGCGAGACCCTTCAGACTCACGCGAATGCACACAGCAGCCTTCCGGCATGGGAAGGCACTTGCCTCCTGTTCCCCGGGCACAGGGACACTGCCTCGGAGTCTGTGGACGCAGGTGTCTTCCCCCAGTCCCCACCCTGGCCTGGACCTCCTGGGGACAAGGGCTATACCTGCCTCTCTGTCTCCCCCATGTCCAGCCCAGGCCTGGCACAAAGTGCCAACGAGCAGGAGAAGAGGCTCAAAGAATTGCCCACCCACATCAAGACATTCCTGGCCACTCGGCCCCCTAGGTTGGGTGGTGGCAAGGGTGTGGGCTCAGGGCAGTGACCGCAAGCCCAGGCCCTGTCCTCCAGGGCCATGGTGCAGAGCCACTGCAAGCAGATCAAGGCAGTGCTCAACCAGCTGCTGTCCAGCCTACAGGAGAGCCATCAGGAACGGGAGAGGAAGGCAGCCATGCTCATCTTCACTGAGGTAGGGGTGCGGGTGGGCCTGAGCCGCCATCCTCCAGCCTGAACCCACAGCTGACCTCACCCTGAGTGAGGTGGGGGCCGCCCAGGCAGACCCCTCACAGCCCTGCCTTCCCACTCCCAGCTCTGCAGAGGTGTCCACAGTCTGGGGCTCTTGGTTTGCCCCCCACTTCTCAGGCCCCCCTCAGCCTGCAGCCTCGGGGGACATGTCTCCACTCTCTCCTCCCTCACTACACGACCCCTGCAGAGCTGAAGGGGCACCGTAGACTCAGTCTGATCTGGGCTCTAACTTCAGCCCTGTCTTGCCCTTGTGTGATCAGGGAGTAGCGGGAAGGGGATGGTCAGATCCTGGCACACTAGGGTGTGGCCAGCTTTGCAGCTTTGAGCTCTGGGCAGCGGCAGGGCTGGAGGCAGGGTGTGTCCTTTCCAACCTCACCAGTCAGGGGAAGCCAAGTCAAAGCCTCATGCTGGCTCCCACCCCTCCAGCGGGTTGCCTGGGCCACCCTCCAGGGGCTGTTTCTCCAGGTGTCCCATGAGAACAGGATGTTGACATACATTGGCCCCAGCCTTGCTGTGTGACCTTAGGCAAGGCCCATTTCCCTTTCTGGGCCTCAGTTTCCCCAGTTGTACACTGAAGGGTTGAACCAGGTAGGTTTCAAATTCTTGTTAACCAAAATATCCAGAGGGTGCTGGGCAACCACCCTCCCCAAACCCCAACCCAGACCCTGGTCCCAAAGCCACCCCCCTCGACCCAGATACAGGCTCCCCAGAAAAGGGTGCTGAGCTTAACAGCCTGCCCTCCTGGGGGCTGCCCCAGTTCCTCTACAGCCCCGCCCTGCTGGAGGTCCTCCCCAAACAGGCTGCCCTGACTGTGCTGGGGCGAGGCCTCAGGGACCCCAGCCCCGAGGTCCGCGTATTGAGCCTGCAGGGCCTGGGGAACATCCTCTTCCAACCAGAGAAGGTAAGGACTACAGGAGCTCTGTGGCTGACACATACCCCACCCAACAGACCAGCCAGGTGCAGCAGGTGTGGACGAGGCCCTCTGGGCTGGAATCCCAGCTCTGTCACTGCTTCCAGTAGTGTGGATTGGGACACTGACTCCACTTCCCTGAGCCTCAGTTTCCTCATCTATAGAATGGAGCAGGTTATGGGAGGGGGGGAAGTTCCTATTCCCTGGGGACAGAGTCTCCTTCACACCCAGGAGAGAGACAAATCTTACTATAGACCTCCAGGTGCCACTGAGGAGCTGGCCAGGTGGCTCCCAAGCCTGGCCCAGAGAGAACGTCCTCTGAGAATCCTATGGACGGCCCCCCCAAGCGGTTGACTTACCCCTCCATTCCCAACCAATTCCACCCCATCACCATAATGACCCACCTCCCATGATGAACAGCTGGGGGAGAAGGCCTGTGATGCTGCCTTTGGGGGATCTGGCCTTAGACCATCCACAGCCCCAATTCAGTCCATAGAATTCCAGATATGGCCCTTGCTGTGGGCTCCGGGGCCCCATGCAATGGTCAGAAGCCCAGGCCTGGAGCAGTCTCTACTCTGGCACCTTCTAGCTGGCAGATTTTCCAGCTCTCTGAGCCTCAGGGTGCATATCTATAAAATGGGAGTGGATAGTACCAGCCTCATGGTAAGCAGGTCGTGAGTGCTTTGCTGCAGCCAGTCCCCAGAATATGGCCAGCCCTCCAACTATTTGCTCACGCACAGCAGTGGCAGCGGCAACCTATCGTGCCCAGCACCTCGGGGGTGCTGCCAGGAGCTAACTCCACAATAAAAGGCCAAGTGAGAGACAGATTTTCTCACCTGATCAGGAAGTGTGGCACCTCCAGCTCCTCTCATCCACCCCAGGGGCTGCTTTAAGACCCCAGAGGAAGGTGACATGCTCAGTCCCCATTCTCTCACTGTTGGAGGAGGCTGTTATGAACATAAAGGTTTTCAGGGCTTGTGGGGCAAAGTGTGATTATAGGACAGCCACAAAAGGGACAGTTTCCAAAGAAATCCCAAAGCCATTTGCCCATCAGCCTAGTGCATGCCAATTCTGTTTGACTCACAGATCTCCAAATGGTTAAAAGAAGAGCTCCACTAGGGCCACGGCCAACAAAACCCTTTGCAATACATGTGATGCATAGTAGGTGCTTAATCACAGGGGATGGATGCTAGATACCACTTCCTCATTGATCTGTCCATCCACCCTCATCCATCCCTCCACCCATCCACCTATCCACCCCCATCCATCCCTCCACCCATCCACCCC
>CAUYRT010038971.1:0-58324 GCA_963574885.1 Lepilemur ruficaudatus
ATGCCTGTAGTCCCAGCTACTTGGGAGGCTGAGGCAGTAGGATTGCTTGAGCCCAGGAGTTTGAGGTTGCTGTGAGCTAGGCTGACGCCACGGCACTCACTCTAGCCCGGGCAGCAGAGTGAGACTCTGTCTCAAAAAAAACAAAAAACAAAAACAAAAAAATACACATTCCAAGGATATATCTCAGAGATTTTTGAATCAGTATTTTTGGGGTAGGAATAGAAAATTTATATTTTTGAAAGCACCCTAGATGGTTCTGAGGAATAGTCAGGTTTAGAAGATTCTCAAGATAGAAAACAATGAATTCTCTTATTAAGCAGTCAATAGCTTTATTAACTGAAATAACTGTAACTACTTTAGTTGAAGAGGAAAATTTAGAGACTCTGAGGTACAAACTATTTAAGATAAAAGTGAGTTTTCCAAAGAATAAGTCCACCCTTAGCTCAGAACAGTAGTTGTCAACTGCGAGTAATTTTGCCCCCCAGGGGACATTTGGCAATGTCTGGAAGTATTTTGGGTGGCCACAAATGTGGGTGGGTGTTATTGGCATCTAGTGGGTGCAGAGATGCAGCTAAACATCTTTCAAGGTATACGACAGCCCCTCATAACAAAGAATTACCTAGCCTAAAATGTCAATAGTGCCATGGTTGAGAAACCCTGCCTTAGAATGACTGATGGCCACTTTTAGATAAGGACCCAGTCCATCCAACTTCGGCTAGAGTATCTCCACTGCTTACTATTCTACATGAATCAATGCACTCGTGAGCAGCTTAACATTTTTCCCCAACTTTTTATTTTGAAAATTTCTACACATTTATAGAATAGTTGAAAGAAAAGTGTAAATATCCATTTGCCCTTCACCTACACCCACCAAAGTTAATATCTGGCCACATTTGCTTTATTACACAATACACACCACCTCTCTGCACACATATGCTTTGTTTTGTTCTGCTGAATCACTGAAAGTAGCAGACATCATGACACTTCAGCATGTACCTCCTACATAACCACAATACCATTATCACATCTAAAGATATGAATAATTCCGTATCATCTTGAAACTTCCCCAGGTTGTCCCAAAAATGCCTGTTACAGCTTTATAGCTCACCCCACCCCAATCCAATATCCAATCAAGGGTCACTCATTGCATTTAGTTATATCTCTTTAGTCTCTTTTAATCCAGAACAGTTCCCCCTGCCCTAATCTTTTTGTTTGTTTTCCACTGCAGCATTGTCTGAAGAGACCTAGCTAGCTGTCTTGTAGAATGCCTTCTATTTTGGATTTGTCTCAGTGTTTCCTTATGGTGTCATTTAATGTACTTACTTTTTTTCTTACAAACTAGAAGTCTTGGCTAAATTAGATTCAGGTTAAAAACTTTTGGCAAGAACACTTCACAGGTAATGCATATTTCTCACTGCATCACATTAAGAGAAACAGTGTCAAGCATCAGTGATGTTAAGTTTGATCACTGGGTTAACATGGTGATCACCAAATTTCTGTTGTAGAGGTACATTTCGTCATTTGAATTAGAATGTATAAATATTATATTTCTTAGGAACTTTTATCCCAGTAGTTTTAGCATCTACTGATAATCTTTGTCTGAAATAATTATTACATCAGGGTTGGAAAATGGTGATTTCCAAAGTCCATCATTCCTTCTACATTTATTAGCTCACAATATTGGCAGATGAGCATTCCTTTATGCCCTCTCCCCTTTTTTATTAATATGGATGCAGGGATTTCTGTTGTTAAATCTTTACCTTCATTACTCTTTTTAATGGTCAAATTGTCACAAATTTGGCCAGTGGAAAACCCTTCAAGCTGGCTCCTGTGATCTTTTAACATAAACTCATCAATCTTTGAATACTTTCTATAGGCATCTCTGGTTTTTAAGACTTGTTTTTATTATGTTTATTTGCTGAAATTCCTGTAACATCTGCTAATTGGTTTCAGTTCTACTTTTTGCAGCAACAGAACATTTTACTTCTTACATGTGCAATGTTCTGTTACTTAAATGCAGATATTATATTTGGGTTGGAGTAATTGTATGATGCTACTTCACTTACATCACACGAGTATGTAAGTCATTAATTTAGACCTGCTCATAGGCTTAATTCATTCCTAACCCTCATACTTTAGGATGTTCATTATTTCCAAAAGCTACTGAGAGTTAAGGTTCATTTCAAGGTTCCAACAGAATGTTCCCATGTCAAAATGGTTACATCAAAGGGGCCAGGTTATAAATTCTTATATATATTCTGGGATAGTTTCATGCACTGGGTTGGAGCAAGTCCTTACTATTATTATACTACTACAGTAACCACATAAGTATATGAAATACTGTATTAATACTTGACAGCTGAGTTATACTAAGCATTACTTATTAAAATTATCCTAACAATCCTCCAACATTTTCATACAGGTTTTTGCAATCTATTATAATTTATTTATTCATAAAGAGCATATAAATGCAGATGTGGCCTCTCCCTAGGGTATACCCAATCAGTACAGCATATTTACTATGCATATTTGCTAAGGTTAGTCAAGAAAAGCCCAATGAGCCTTGAGCAAACAATGTCCCAACTCTGAACAGATAAATAGTACTCTGTACTCTAGAATCAGATACAGATAGATAACCACCCTTCAAGAAGGCACACGAACTCTGGTTCCCCTCTTTGCAGACATATATCCAATATCTGAAATTTATTGGTGGCATTCACCTATTGGGGAAAATAGTTATAATTACACATGGGAAGTTAATCAATCATATTAAATACATAAAATAACACTTTATGCTTCTTATTCTTTTTCCAGTATGATCAAAGCACACTGAAGGCAGACAGACTCTGTATCAAGTGCTTTGCAACTCTAGGGGAGTATGAATGTTCACTCACTACAATACAAAGGTACAACAATAATAAAATATATATATAATAAAGTATAATTTCATGTACTAAGAACATAAGATAGGAAAATAAAACTAATGCCTAATTTCTAGTTAGTTATATTGGGATCCTTGAGTGATATGAAATTTTACTTTTTGAACAGTAATAAGAAAAAATGTAGAACAAATGAGAAGGAGAAGACAATATAAGAGAAATGTTAAAAGCAAGAGTAAATCAAATCAGCATATCAAGAAAATAACCACAAAAGTACACCAATCATCCAGAAGGTACCTTTGTTCACGAGAGGAAGGAAGTCAGGTGCTTTTTCCCGAAAAACTCTTTGAGCATCCTCAGCCTTCATGGACACTTCCTTTGTCTGAACTAGAAAAAAGCCTTTACCAACCATCTGTAGAAAATAAAATTTCATTTAGATTTTAAAATGAACTTCTGAGACTAAAACAATGTTTTCCTATTCTAGTATTTTTCTGTATAGAATGCAACATAGCACACTGTTTTTTGTTAGAGTTTTGGCTTTAATTCAGGGTGCTTGCTGTAATAAGTTCCTAAATATACAAGATTCCTTTTTCCAGATGGGTGGTTCTGGTTAAGAATTAGTACCATAATCCCTATGGTTAAAACTAAGGGACAAATAAATGTGAAGTATCCTTCAAATTTAAAACATAACTAAAAATTTTTTTTGCCTGAAACTACCAGATGAATGCTTTAGGTTGGTGATACTGCAATTGTCCAGTGAGAGGAGAATGGTGAAGTAAATTATGCTACATTCACACGACGAAACACCATAGTTTATTACATGTATCACAGTTCATTAAATACAACAAAGACATTATAATAAGATAGGGAAAAGCTTAGGTAATAATTTTAAAAGGCATGATATAAATTTTTAATATTAGGTTATTAAGTATGAAATGTCTAATTTCTTTAAGTACTAAGTTTGACAGTTGATATCTCTGACATTTCATTTTGAAACTTCTTGTTTTATTTTTATTATGAAGGTACATCCTCAGTGTTTCAAATGCATGTTTTGTTTGGCTTGTGATTATCTGCCAATTTTTTTAGAGCAATATTTGTGAAACCATGGATAAGTCAAAAATTCGTGTTATTTCCGAATATGAGTCCCGTCATGGAACCAATGCAGTGCAGACAGCTCAAAATATCAACGAAGTGTTTGGGAAGGATGTGGCTAATGAACTCACAGTACATCAATGGTTTGAGAAATTCTGTTCTGGTGATTTTGATCTTGAAAATGAGCCACATGGGTGACCTGAGACCAAGGCGGATAATGATTAGCTGAAAGCTATAGTGGAAGCGAATTCATCTCAACCTATGCGTGAATTAGCAGCGAGGTTTGATGTTACTATTCCAACAATATCGGACCATTTGAAACAAATTGGCCAGGTAAAGAAGCTGGATAGATGGCTTCTGCGTGAATTAAACCAGCATCACAAGAGAAATTGCCTCAAAACTTGCCTTTTTTTTGCTGTTGTGACATAAAAGAGAACCACTTCTACACCACATTGTTACGTGTGATGAAAAATGGATTCTATTTGATAATCACAAGCATTTAGCGCAATGGTTGGATAAAGCCAAAGTGCTGGAACAGAGTCCAAAACTGAACATTCATTCAAAAAAGCTGTTGGTGTCTGTTTGCTGGTCCAGCGCCGGTATTATCCACCACAGCTTCATGAAACCTGGTCAATTGATTACAGTGGATGTCTACTGCAACCAATTCTACAAAATGATAAGGATGCTAGACACAGGCCAACCCTCTTGCAAGACAATGTTCGACCACATGTCATACAAACAATGTTTCTCAAACTACAGAAACTGGACATGGAAACACTCTGTCATCCACCGTATTCACCAGATCCTGCACTTTCTCGATTTCATTGCCACTCACCGTCCAGGCTTCTTTGATGCTGGCATAAACAAGCTACTGTTAAGATGGCAAAATTGTGTCGATAGTTTAGGTGCATACTTTGATTAATTGTATTGCTTCTTCTTTGAGATAAAATAAACTACACTTTTCATTTGAAATCGGACATTTCATATTTGATGACCTAATAGTATAGAATAATAATGACAGATCACATTTATGGAACACTTATCATGTGAGGCAGGCAGTTTTATGCACTTTACATGTGTAATACATTTAACTCTCTCATGAAGTATTATTACCCTCATTGTACAGATGAGAAAACTAAGGCAGAGTGATTAAGAAACTTCCCTAAGGTCTTGTAACTATTAAGTGACAGAGCTGTGATTTGAACCTATTTAATCTGATTACAGACTAAATCAATTAAAAAATTATTCCTAAAAATACTATTCAAAATACAGTACAATTACGAAAGAGTTTTAAATTTATTTTTATTCTTTATTTCCAGTTTTCCACAGAGTACATATTAATTTTAAAAGTAATTATTAAGGTAGTTTTAAAAATGCAAAGTCATCCCAACCACTTAATTTTTAATCAAAGCTTATTGGGTTTTTAATAATAAAAAGTAACATTTATGATCAACATAGAACATTTGAAAACTAAAAAATAGGAACAAAGAGGCCGGGCGCGGTGGCTCACGCCTGTAATCTTAGCAGTCTGGGAGGCTGAGGCGGGTGGATTGTTTGAGTTCAGGAGTTCGAGACCAGCCTGAGCAAGAGCGAGACCCTGTCTCTACTAAAAATAGAAAGAAATTAATTGGACAACTAAAATATATAGAAAAAATTAGTCGGGCATGGTGGCGCATGCCTGTAGTCCCAGCTACTCGGGAGGCTGAGGCAGAAGGATTGCGTGAGCCCAGGAGTTTGAGGTTGCTGTGAGCCAGGCTGACGCCATGGCACTCTAGCCTGGGCAACACAGTGAGACTCTGTCTCAAAAAAAAAAAAAAATAGGAACAAAGAAATATCAATGGAGGTGCTAGCTATACCTCAAAAGATGCCACTGCCATACAGGTATGCTTCTTTTTACCCTCCCAGTTTTCTTTTTCCCCTATTACAGAAATAATACATGTTCACTGTAAAATCCACAGAACTACAAAAAAAGAAAAGAAAATCCTGCTCTTAATCAACTGCCTAACTACAACTGTTAACATTTTAGTATATATAACTTCCCAGACTTACCTACTTTTTAAAAAAATAAGTTACATAATATTTCACAAATTTTCAGTTACTTGATTGTGACATTTTCCAGCTATTCCACTATAAAATCAGTTTTAATAGCTGATAGTATTTCATCCTATGGCTACATTATTCTATATCATTCCATAAAATTGGATTAAACTCAAATCCTATTTCAGAATCCTCACACAGTGCTGCTTCAGAAAAAAGAAACATACATTTAAAAATTGCAGAAAATTACATGGACATCACTGTTGGATGATGACTATAAAGTTACTTAAAATATCAGAAACAATCCTTTCTTATTCTCTAGATTTCTCATCATCTCTCATTTTATAGTCAGACACAAACTGACAAGATTTTGATGATAAATATACCATTACCTGAAACAAATAATGAACTATAAAACTATATTTTAATATTTCACTGCAGATACTTGAAGAGACTCCTTTTAATGAAAATTCTACTTTTAAAGACTTGAAAATAGTGGTAACTATCCAACTTAAATTATGAAATCCTCCCAAACAATTCAAGATATTTTTATTCTAATTTATCCTGTACATATCTATGATGTAGGTAATAGCAAGCAAGAAACCTGATTTTTAGGTGAGAAAATCAAGGCCCAGTAACTTCTCTTGACTCTCTATGGAATGTGCTGTCTGCTTTACCTAGCCTTTCTGGACTTCCCACCCTCACAATTTTACACTTCCTATCTCAAAAAACCATTATGTTTAATTTATAAAAACAATGTGAAACAAAATTCTATGATACTCCTGGGGTTTAACAAAACTAGAGTTAGCAATCATAGGTCCAGTCTAAGCTTATTTGTGTTATGATATGAGAAAGACTGAAATTTTATTTTCTGTACCTGTTTCCCTGAGAACTCAAGCTTCATTTTTTAAAAAATGTAATTACTCTTAACATATTAATATATAATAATACATAAATCTTTTGTCTTTAAGCATGTTTTGGGTTTAAAATTTTTTTTATTTCAGCATATTACAGGGGTACAAATATTTAGGTTACGTATATTGCCTTTGTCCCACCTGAGTCAGAGCTTGAAGTGTGTCCATCCCCCAGACGGTGCACACTGCACTCATTAGGTGTGTATATACCCATCCCCTCCTCCCACCTCCCACCTGCCCAACATCCAATGAATGTTATTACCATATGTGCACTTAAGTATTGATTAGTTAATACCAATTTGATGGTGAGTACATGTGGTGCTTGTTTTTCCATTCTTGTGATACTTAGTAGAATGGGCTCCAGCTCCAACCAGGATAATATAAAAAGTGCCAGATCACCATTTTTCAGCATGTTTTGACGCCATCTTCACATGTACTTGGCATTTTATTTTTGTTCTCTTTTCATTCCTTAATTCTATACTTTCAGAATTATACAGGATAACTACAGCCAAAGAGTCCCTAGGCTGGAGGGCCCTTGAGTCCACATGCTTTAGGTCACGTTCTTACTCTACCAGGCTTTTCTGCACCACTGAGGCAGTATAACAGTGTCACATTTAAGGGTTAAAACTGTGGCCTACACAGCCAGACTGCCTGGATTTGAATTATGGTTCTGCTGTTTACCAACTAAGTGACCTTTTGCAAGGTACTTACCCTCTCTGCAGTTCATTTTCCATATCTGTAACATAATGGAATGGCACCTATTTCATAGGGGTTGTTTTGAGCATTGAGTTAATTCATTTAAATTCCTTATAACAGTGTCTGGCGTATAGTAAACACCAATAAAGTGTTAGCTATTTAAAGTCATTAAATATAAAATGTCCGATTTTGAATCAAAAGTGTAGTTTATCAGCCACAAAAGATGGTGATCTAGTATCTTTTGTAACAACATGGATGGAAATGGAGACCATTCTTCTAAGTGAAGTATCACAAGAATGGAAAAACAAACACCACATGTATTCAATACTAAATTGGAACTAATCGATCAACACATGCACATATGGAAGTAAAACTCACTGGACATCAAGCAGGTGGGGGGGGCAGGGGATGGGTAAATTTACACCTAACGGGTACAATGCACACTATCTGGGTGAAGGGGACACATAACTTTGACTCAAACTGTAGCAAAGCAAGTTATGTAACCGAAAAGTGTGTACCCCCATAATATTCTGAAATTTTAAAAATGTGTAGTTTATTATACCTCAAACGAGAAGCAGTATAATTAATCAAAGTATGCACTTAAACTATCAACACAGTTTTGCCATCTTTTTTTTTTTTTTTTTTTTGAGACAGAGTCTCACTCTGTTGCCTGGGCTAGAGTGAGTGCCATGGTGTCAGCCTAGCTCACAGCAACCTCAAACTCCTGGGCTCAAGTGATCCTTCTGCCTCAGCCTCCCAAGTAGATGGGACTACAGGCATGTGCTACCATGCTTGGCTAGTTTTTTCTATATATTTTTAGTTGGCCAATTAATTTCTTTCTATTTATAGTAGAGACAAGGTCTCGCTCTTGCTCAGGCTGGTTTCGAACTCCTGACCGTGAGCGATCCACCCGCCTCGGCCTCCCAGAATGCTAGGATTACAGGCATGAGCCACCGCGCCCAGCCACAGTTTTGCCATCTTAACGGTAGCTTGTTTATGCCAACAGTGAAGAAGCCTGGAGAGCAAGTGGCAATGAAATCTCAAAAGGCGTTTTCCACAGCTTGTTGAGAACTGAATATTTTTCCTTGCAAGAAGTAGTCCAAAGCCTGGGAGAAGTGGCAGTCAGTTGGTGCAAGGTCTGGTGAATACGGTGGATGACAAAGAATTTCCATGTTCAGCTTCTATAGTTTGAGCAGCGTTGTTTGTGTGACATGTGGTCGAGCATTGTCTTGCAAGAGGATTGGCCTGTCTCTACTGACCAATCTTGGCTGCTTAATTGCAAGCATATTCATCATTTTGTAGAACTGGTTGTGGTAGACAGCCACTGTAATCAATTGACCAGGTTTCACGAAGCTGTGGTGGATAATACCAGTGCTGGACCACCAAACAGACACCATCAGCTTTTTTTGATGAATATTCGATTTTGGACTCTGTTTCGACATTTTGGCTTTATCCAACCATTGTGCCAAACACTTGCAATTGTCAAAAAGAATACATTTTTCATCACACATGACAACGTGGTGTAGAAGTGGTTCTCTTTTATGTCATGACAGTAAAGAAAGGCAAGCTTTGAGATGATTTCTGACACTAGTTTAATTCACGTGGTACCCATCTATCCAGCTTCTTTACCTTGCCCATTTGTTTTCAAAGGGTCCAATACTGTTGGAAGAGTAATGTCAAACCTTGCTGCTAATTTACACATAGGTTGAGATAGATTTGCTTCCACCTCATCATTATCTGCCTTCGTCTCAGGTCGCCCATGTGGCTCATTTTCAAGATCAAAATCACCAGAACAGAATTTCTTAAACCATTGACATACTGTGAGTTCATTAGCCACATCCTTCCCAAACACTTCGTTGATATTTTGAGCTGTCTGCGCTGCACTGGTTCCATGACGGGACTCATATTCGGAAATAACACGAATTTTTGACATCCATGGTTTCACAAATATTGCTCTAAAAAACCTGACAGATAATCACAAGCCAAACAAAACATGCATTTGAAAGACTGAGGGTGTACCTTCATAATAAAAATAAAACAGGAAGTGTCAAAATGAAATGGCAGAGATATCAACTGTCAAACTTAGTGCTTAAAGAAATTAGACATTTCATACTGTTGTTTTGAAAACTATACCTCAGATATACTTTGTAGATTTCAGACATGGGTTTTCTTTTTTTTAATGGGGAGAAGATACAGATTTATTTAACACAGAACCTTCAGAATGAAAATTCCAGACATGGGTTTTATACACTGTAGAATGTATAACTATAGAGAGGTAGTCATTTTTAATTTTTTGCCTAAAATCATTCCCTTTGATATGTTCTAACTTTTAAAAAATTCCTTTCTAAAAGAGACTTTATAAGTTTTCTGTTCATTTCTCCATTTCTGGAAGTTTCGTTTTTTTTAATTCAAACAGATTTCTCCTGAAGAACAACTGATTAATGGATAATCAATATGTCCTACTGCTGCTTTCCTACTGGAGCACCCACCAACAAAGAATTGCTGCTTCTGGAATCCCTAATTTCTATATCCACAATTATTTTTCAAGCAGAAGTGGTTACCCAAAGGACCGTTCTCTACTCATGAGCTCACCAAGAGCTGCTGCTCATAAGCCCACAACCTTTGCCAACTCAGCTCCTATCTTACTCTTCTTCGCTAACCTTCTCTCTATGGCAATAAGGAAAAGAAAAATAAAGAATGCAATGTGGAGGTTGGCTTCACAACAACAGGGTCCAAAAGTTGTATTCCTAAATGTCTTTTCTACCCCCTAACCAATTAGAGCTCCAAAGCTATTTCCCCAGTAAATAATTTTAAAGGGCCATGCTTTACTATGCAGTACTACTTTTGTTGTAACCTTCTCTGGAAATTATTCATTCGCTTATTATTATTATTTTTTTTTTAGAGACAGACTGTTGCTCTGTTGCCTAGACTGGAGTGCAATGGTGCAATTACAGCTCAAGGAATCCTCTTGAACTCAAGGGATCCTCCTGCCTCAGCTTTCCCAGCAGGTAGGACTACAGGTGTGTGCCACCACACCTGGCATTTGTGGCGTTTCTTTAGAGACAGGGTCTCACTATGTTGCCCAGACTAGTCTCAAATTCCTGGTCTCAAGCAATCCTCCCACCTTGGCCTTCCAAAGTGCTGGGATTACAGGCATGAGCCATTGTGCCCAGCCTGGCAATCATTTATTATAAAGAATGGAAATTCTTTGAGGGCAGAGAATCTTGTCTGTCTATCTCCATCTCCAGCATATACTATATTTCATCATTTCTAAGTTGCCATCAATTATAAGATGCATTTCAGATAAGCAAAAATGTGGAAAACGAACTACATCCTATAATCAATGAAATATGGTAACAGAGTAACTTGCACATAATAGGTGCTTAATAAATTTTTACTGAATTGAATTACAATTTTTAAAAGTTCCTTTGGGAAAGTATTTTAAGGCCCAATCAACTGGCTTACAGACAAATCTAATGGGACTGGGGGGGGGTTGCAGAGAATTATAACTTGAGGTTTGCCTATATTTTTTAATAGCCAATTTGAAAAGAATAGTTCTCCAGAGTGGTATGTTTTTATCTAGGTGTATGTCTATTTTTCTCTTCTCTTTTTCCTTACCTCATCAATTAGTTTCCTGGCATTTGCTATAGTATAATCACCAGCAAATAATATCACCAAGCATGATTCATCACTGCTCTTCTGTCTCTGACCCCGGGATATTGGAACTATGCTTCTATTGGCTTCTGTGGAAACACGGACAGCTTTGAGCTCTTCGGTAGTAGGTACAGGAACATAGTCCTGAACCACAGCATCTTCTGGAAGAAGGCTCCAGTTGAGCTCTCCTGACACAGGTGTAAAGTCATGAATGTTACTCCATGTATTATTGAAGATACTGAGCCCTGCATCTTTGAACTGGAAAGCTAATTCAGGGTAGTACCATTGAAAACAGCCAAATTTGATATTTGTGGAAGACTCAATAATTGGTTGAGTGGCACAGCACAAAAAGACTTCCAGCTTTCTACAATCCCGCACACGAAATTGTTGGCAGGCTAATGTGCACTTGCAATCTCTGCAATTCCGAAAAAACACACTGCCTTTCACCGGTCCCAGAAAAATTATGCAGTTAGTACAGTCATCAATGGTAATAGTAGCTGAGTGATCAAAAATGTAGATGTTACAGTTCTCACAGTCTTGAATAAGAAACTGTTGTCCTGCCACTTTCCCAGGTAAGCGACCTACAGTTTCATCCTTCAGTCCACTGAACATGTAGTCTTTTGGATCAACCTGCAGGGACAAAACACAGACCTTTAGAATTATTAACATTATTCAACATATATCAATTAAGTGCCTATTGGGTGCCAGGCACAATTCTTACTGCTAAAATATAAGTTCCTAATCTCACTGACTTTGCAACATAGTAAGAAAACAGGATAAATTTTTTCTCCTAATAAAAGGCATGAGTGGGAAAAGGGAGAAGAAAACTTAGAAAGACTCAAGGACATATCCACCAAATACAATATGTAGACACTGCATACAGTTTCAAATATACCAACTGTAAAAAACTCTTTTTTGAGACAACTGAGGAAATACAACACATCATCTAGATGATATTAAGGAATTTTTCATTTTGTTAGGTATGATAATGGCATTGTGGTTATTTGGGGGAAAAGGGCCTCATCAATTAAAAATTAAAATGTTTAAAAATTATTAGCCTTCCCTAGTATATGGCATATCTATAGGAAAAAGATGTGCACCTGGAAGACTTGAGTGTCCAGTTCTTTCGGCAACTACAGCTCTCATTATAATATAAAACTTATGATCTTGGTTAACATACATACCTCCTAGGAGATATAGCCACTCTCTCTTTCCTATCAAATTGTGTTTCTGGGCATGCAAAGCTAAAGGGCAGCCTCTGTGACACTATGGTTTGAGTCTTCTTGTAACTTAACCCAGGTGACACCCACATCATCACTGCTACTGTCAGTAGGCTTTTAGCCTATTTGGAATTTATATAACTAAAAAATTTACTAAGCTTTGTGGAGTACCAGGATCAAGAATTTATTTAAAAAATTATCATTTTAATAAAGGAGGCTATAAAAAATTAAACTCAAATCCTATGTATCTAACTACATACTATTTCAGCTTTCTGATGCTTTTTCTTTTTTGATGCTTTGCTTTTAAAACTTCTACTTTTTAAAAAAATTCTGAAATTGGAAATGTACCCAGACTGAAATATATTTCTCTGTCCTTCCACAAACTGATGTATGTGTCTCAACTTCTAAACTCTGACTGATTTCTGCAATATGCTACAGAAAGCGGAAGAACCTGAAGGCAAAAGAATCCCAATATGTCAGTGCTTGCATCTATAAATTTGATTCAAACATTTATTGAGCTACAAGTGTAATTTTCAAATTTGGCCATTTCCATCCATAGACAGTCTAAACTATAGCTCATGTAATCTTTTAAATAGTATGCCTGGAATCTGTCATATTAATTTTTTATTTTAACTGACCTATAAAATTATAGTCACTAAAAGCCTATTTTGATTGTTTTCAAGTAGACTTTTTTCCCCCCCTTTTGAGATAGGGTCACTTTATCACCCAGGCTGGAATACAATAGCTGGATCATAGCTTACTGTAACCTCGAATTCCTGGGCTCAAGTGATCCTCTCACCTCAGCCTCCCAAGTAGCTGGGACTATAGGCTCACACCAACAAGCTGGGGTCTCACTATGTTGCTCAGGCTGGTCTTAAATTCCTGGGCTCAAGCAATCCTCCTGCCTCAGTCTCCCAAAGTGCTGGGATTATAGGCGTGAGTCACCATGCCTGGCCCAAGTAACATTTTTATCTACTTGAACTGTTTTGACTGTTTGTGAATATATTAAATTTTATATGAAACTATTTATATACTACAGATAGGCTTCCATTGATACAGTATATAAAAATTTGATTTACAAAGCAAAATTTAATCACTTTAATCATTAAGCAAACAAGCTTAAAGTGACTTATTCAGTAATTGCACAATAAATATTGTACTTACCTAGTTTTACATACTGTACAAGGAGGAGCCCTGGTCTGTAGTACAAGGCAATAAAGGAGGTACTTGTTTTCCAGTCCCAGTGTTTTACCTATGAGTCTGATCTTAAAGTCAGTTTAACTTTCTGGATCTTCAGTCACTCAATCAAACATCTGAACACTCACTATTTTTTATACCAAAAGCATCCAACATTGTTCTAGGCATTAAAATGAATATGACCAGCTTTCCATAAAAGAAGTAAATACTCACCTAAACAGATAGTTTAAAAACAACCCTGGACCATGTAATGAGAGACGCTGAGAATATTCTGGAAACACTGAGGAGGGACACCTGGGGTGGGGAGGAGGCATGAGATGGAAGACTTTCTGCATGAAGTGAGAATGAATCAGCTAGAGTTCACCAGGAAAAGGGGTGCCCTTCCTTCCCATGCTAGGCAAAAGTAACAGAATGAACAAAGTAAAATTCTTTAGGAAGTGGTCAGAAAACTAAAAGTGGTTTTAGTGTTACAAGAAGGGTACTAGATGAAGCTAGTTGCAATTCATCTGATTGCAATTCATTTGATATTGATTTAATGCCTTACAGCTATTAAATTAGGGTAAGCATTATTTTCCCAACAGAAAACAAAAGTGAACATCTTATTCTTTGAGCAGTAATGCAAATATTTCATTAAAATTCATCTCCACAATTAAACTCCCATAATGATAATCTGATATAAAATTAGGTAGGTGGAGGCTATATTATAAAGCTTGGAAGTTGCCCACAGGCAACAGGAAGTCACAGAAGGATTTAAATAAGCAAAATTTACATTTCAGGAAGATTACTCCAATAAGAATAAGAAAACATGGAACATGGATGGATCTGAGAGGCGAATGTGGTCATCCAGAAAGGGCTAGAACTAGAACTGTAGTTAATAGGGAAGAAGAGGATGGGATGAATTTTAGAAATATTGACGAAAAAGAATCAGCAGATTGGTAATTCAGTGGCTATAGGAGGTAAGGCAGAAGGATGAGTCACAGAGGAAAGTCCATGTGACAACACAGCAAGAAGGCAGCTTCTGTAAGCTAGAAAGAGAGCCCTCAGCAAACACCAAATCTGCTGGCACCTTGATCTTGGACTTCCCAGGCTCTAGAACTGTAAGAAATAAACTTCTGTTATTTAAGCCACCCAGTCTGTGGTATTCTGTTATGGCAGCCTGTTTTAGTCTGCTCAGACTGCAAAAGCCATCTTCTTGCTACACTGTCACCAGGCCTTTTCTCTGTGTGGAGAGGGAGAGGGAGGGAGCAAGTATAAGCTAGGTGAAACTTCTTATAAGGACACTAATCCTATCAGATCAGCACTCCACCTTTATGACCTCATTAATCTTAATTTCTATTTTAGAGGACCCATCTCCAAATACAGCCCAATGGGTGTTAGGGCTTCAAATATGAATTTAACAAACATTCAGTCCATAACAGCTGCCAATGCTGAAGAATTAAATGTAATTTAGTAGTCTTAAATATTTTCTCTGGACACTCCAGTTTTCCTAGTTCATAGGGAGAAAATAGTCCTATAGCCTAATAATTCTATAGTATAAAATTATTTGGATTATCAACACAGTCTTCTATGGAGAAATTTGGGATTTATGTTGCTGTACTTCCTCAACAATTCCTGACAGTTTTTCAAAACAAAAAGTAATAGTAAACAAATAATAATTTTGCAAAAGTTACTAGTTCCCAAATAAAGTGCCTAAAATCATAAACATGGAAAGGTCATATTTTAGATTACGTTTTCACAAGAGCCATTTATGAAATGAGCTTAGTTTAGGTTGCATTTCTTATTACATTCTTTAACAAGTAGTAGATATACTTTCAAAATCAAAGAAAAATTTCAGGGGTTGCAATTCATCTGATACTGATTTAATGCCTTACAGCTATTAAATTAGGATAAGCATTATTTTCCCAACAGAAAACAAAAGTGAACATCTTATTGAGCAGTAATGCAAATATTTCATTAAAATTCATCTCCACAATTAAATTCCCATAATGATACTCTGATATAAAATAATGGAATTTGTTAATTTTAATGGAAATCCAGTATGAATAGAAGTACGAAATAAGATTCAAGAATAAAAAAGCACTACATATATGTGCCAGGCATCATACTAAGTGCTTTATAATCATCTACTCAATCTATAAAAACCCCTATGAGGGTTGTATACTATAATTATCTGTTTTATGGATAAGAAAATTGAGGTACACAGAGGCTAAGTAACTTGCCCAAGGTCACACTGTTACTAAGTGCTTGAGCTCAGTCTCAAACCCAGACAGTCTGGCTCCTAAGCACATTCTCTTGGCTGCTTCTTCATATTCAACCATGAACAACTGCTTACTGGATGCACAAATCAATGGAATAGAGAGTTCAAAATAGGTGTATACACACACACACACACACACACATACACACAAAGGTGCAAAGGCAAATCAATAGAAAAAGGATAGTCTTTTCAACAAATGGTGCTGGAACAACTGGACATGTATATTCAAAAAAAAGGAAATCTCATAGAAAAAAGAACTCAACCTGTACCTTGTACCATATATAATAATTAACTCAAGATGAATCATAGAACCTAAGTATAAAACCAAGAACTATAAAACTTCTTGAAGAAAACAGAGGAGAAAATCTTTGTAATCTTGGTTAGGCAAAGATTTCCTAGATATGAAACCAAAAACACAATCCATAAAAGAAAAAAATGAAGATTGTACTTTTACCAAAATTGAAAATATTTGTTCTTCAAGAAACACTGTTAAGAGAAGGAGAGTCATTAATTGTGAAAAAATATTTGCAAAACACACATATGACATTGGACTTGTATTCAGGATATATAAAGAATTCTCAAAAACTCAATAAGAAAAAAAATAATCCAATAAAAAATGAGCAAAAGATTTGACTAAGAACTTCACCCAATAAGATATAGATAGCAAATAAGTACATAAAAAATGCTCAACATCATTATCTTTATTAGGGAAATGCAAGTTAAACCACAATGAAATACTACTACATACCTATTAGAACGGCTGAAGTTTAAAAACAAAACAAAACAAAAAAAACCCTGACAATACCAAATGAGGTGAGGATGTGGCATGACTGTCTCTGTCATACATTGCTGGTAGGCAAAATGGCACAGCCACTTTGAAAAATCGTTTGTCAATTTCTTATAATAGTTTAATATACAATTTCCATATGACTCAGAAATCTCACTCATGGATCTTTACCCAAGTGAAATGAAAACTTATATTCATTAAAAAAACCTGTATGCAAATATTTATAGTAGCTTTATTCATAATTACCAAAACTGTAAACAACCCAATGTCCTTGAACTGGTGAATGAATAAACAAACTGTGGTACATCCATACAATGGAATACTAGTCAGCAATACAAAGGAATTCCTGATACATGCAACAACATGGATGAATCTTAAAAGCATCACGCTAAGTGAAAGAAGCCTGACTGAAAAGATTGCATACTGTATGATTCCATTTAAATGACGTTCTAAAAAAGACTAAACTATAGGGATAGAAAACCAATCGGGGGTGAGGTGGGGCTGACTGCAAAGGAGCAAATTGACAAAGGAAGAAATTTTGGCAGGTAATGGAACTGTTCTATATGTTGATTGGTAACAACTATACAGTTGTATGTGTCAAAACTCATAGAACTGTACGCTTAAAAATGGTAAATTTTACTGTATGTAAGTTACACTTCAATTAATATAAATATTAAAATTTAAACATTGTTAAGTGAGTTTCAGGGCTATATAGCTATGTAGTTGAAAGGTTATTTCATAAATATGAAAATGGCAGTGCCACACAATTATAGAAATAATAAAACCAGTACCTTGAGCTTATATACATTGATGATGAGAGAAGGTGAAGTATTAATATTACATTTAGATTACTTCACCATGTTGCTAAATATATAACCACAAGACTTATGAAATTTTAGGATTAGAAAGAATTTTCTATATCATCTAATCTAGTCTTAATTTATCCTTATATCCTATCACATTCCCTTTGGTCACCCAGATTTGCCTGAATGCTTCTAGCAATGCTTACCTCCCCTCATGAGCTGCTCAAAGAATTAGAGAACTGGAAGGGATCTTAGGAAACCAAAGGTTGGAAAAGGTGACAAGTCAGGTGTAGTTGGGTGCAGAATAAAAACTAAAATCCCAGTCCCATATACTTTTCACTCCCTGTACTTTTCCCCTTCATCAGAACTTTATATGGGTAAAGAAAATGGAACTCTCATACATTGCTGGTGAAAATATAAAATGTAAAGACTTTGAAAAACAGTTTGGCAGTTCCTCAAAAAGTTAAACAGAGTTACCATATGACCCAGCAATTCCACTCCTAGGTGTGTAACCAAGAGAAATGAAAACATGTCCACACAAAAACTTGTACATGAATGTTTATAGCAGCATTATCCATAATAGCCAAAAAGTGGAAACAACCCAAATGTCCACCAACTGATGAGTAAAATGTGGTATTTCTATAAAATGAAATGTTATTCAGTAATAAAAAGGAATAAAATATTGATAAATGAATGCTATAATATGGATGAACCTCAAAAACACGCTAAGTGAAAGAAGCTAATCACAAAAGGCTAAATATTGTGGTTCTACTGATATGAAATATCCCCAAATAGGCATATCTATAGTGATAGAATATAAATTTGTGGCTTCCAAGGGCTGGGAAGGGGGAAATAGGAGTGACTACTAATGGGTACAGGGTTTCTTTTCCCAGGGATGAAAAGGTTCTAAAATTAGATCATGGTGATGGCTGTATAGCACTGTGAACTTACTAAAAATATTGAACTGTACACTTTGAATGGGTGAATTGTATGGTATATGAATTATATCTCCAAAAAGCTATTTTTAAAATTAATAAACAAAAACAAGTTTTTTTCCCTTAAACAACAACTTATGTAGAGGATTTAAAACATATTGACAAATTCTTTAACACTCTTCCCATCAAGAGGTCCTCTTGGACCTGAGTGGGCATTTGTGACTGCCTCAATAAACAGAATGTGGCAGAAGTAATGCTATCACATTCTTAAGTCAAATTAAATGACTTAGGAATTCACTTAAGAAGCTAGTTAGAAAAACCACACAGCCTCTGCCAGTCTCTCTTAGGATGCTCACCCTTGGAACCCAGCCATCATGCTATGAGGAAGCCAGGGCTGCATGGAGAGGTGCCTAGCCCTCAGCCCCAGCTGAAAGCCAACATCAACTTGCCAGCCTGCTGTGTGGTTAAGCCATCTTGAAAGCACATCCTTCAGCCACCAGTAAAGCTGCCACAGCTGGTGCCACATTGAGCAGAGTCAACCCTGCTTGGCCTTACACAAATTGAAGAGTTGTGAACAGAATAAATACTTGCTATTGTTTTACACCATTAAGTTTTGGGGTGGTTTGGTACACAGCAATGTAAAACTAGAATACCTTCTGTACTTAAAAGAAGGCTAAAAACAGAATCTAGCCTCCTACTCAGAGAAGACACTTCTTTCTAGCAGATCACCATCCAAACTCTGTCTGAATGTTTTGACTAACGTGGAGATCAGTTCCTAACAAAGCCACCCTTTCCAATGATGAACAACTCTGGGAATTATGATCTGCCTTATATTAAAACCAGTTCTGTCCTGCCCAAACTCTGGTTCAAGTTCTGTCCCCAGAAGTGACCAGAACAGGCCTTTACTTCATGAAATGCACAAATTGGCTGCTTTACTCAAAGTTACACAACAGACACTTGAATTTCTGGCATAAGGTTTTTGTTTGTTATTATTTCTATCGAGTATGAGACAAATATAACAGATACAAAATGTGTTGTCCACACTCAAATCACAGTTTTCATACTTATGCCACCACTGTTTAGAGAACTAAGCCTCATTTCTATCTACTGCCATCCCCAACTCCCAAGCCCCTCACCATACCACACCACACCATCAGGTGGCCTGTTAGGAACCAGGCCGCACAGCTGGAGGTAAGCGTTGGGTGAGGAGCAAAGCTTCATCTATATTTACAGCCACTCTCCACATTAACTGCCCTCTCCACGTCTGTGGAAAAATTGTCTCCCATGAAACCAGTCCTTGGTGTCAAAAAGGTTGGGGACTGTTGATCATCTAGGAAGAGGAGTATTGGCATGAATAACTCAAACATGAAAACTACTTTCTGTACCTCTGGTCCTCACCTCATTTATACTTAAATGTTTCCTATTTTAATGCCAAAAGCCAGTGAGCTTTTAAGAGCAGGGATAAGTATTATAATTTTGAGCCTTCCTTGGTATTTGAGTGCATATATTTTGAATAATTTGCCTACTTATAGGAGGCACCATACAGATAAGGATAAAAGTATTTCTTTCCAAATTATTTAAGCACAAGTCTCACAATCCAAAAATATCTCTCATCATGTCAGTGTAGTAATCGTACAGTAAGTTTTTTTTTTCTTTTTCAAAGTCAGCAGCAGAAAATTAGCTTCTTACACTGTTGACTACAGTATGTCAGTTGCTCTGACAATTGCTTAGTCCACATTCTTTGTAATTGAGACAATTTCTCCTAGCTTCAGTCCCCTAAGACTGACCCAATTACACAACTCAATACCCAAAACCCAAGAGGTGCCCCTCAATAAAGATACCCTGATTACACAACCTAAGGAAAAATTTAAACACTGCTTTTCCAAGTTGCATGGAAACTTTTCAGGCAACCTATTTTGTTTTCACACCTTAAGTCTTACAAGTTGAGTGGTAATTGTCTGATATAACTTTAAAACTGTATATGCTATACTACATGACCACATTACAGAAGACTAAACTTTTAATACAAACCATTTCTGTTAATATACATGCAGCATATCTCATTTATGTTTTCTGGGCTGTATTTGCATTCTATTCCTTTTAAGCCATTATTAAAATCTTCTAGGAGCAAGCGAGATCATGCTCAGTTAAAGTATCACTGGACTAATATAGAAAATTAGTACACTACCCCAAATTGACCTCATGGGAGGGAAGGAACTAGAAAAAAATCTTTAAAATTGCATAAAATTTGACAAGCTATCATAAATGGGGCACACTAGAAAGAATTCCTAGTAACTCCAGAAGAAAAAATTCCAAAAAGAAAAAGAAATGTTGGGAAATGTGGTATCTCCATTGGTCTTAAAATGTCAGCTGGTAATTGTCTTTCTATAATAGTCCAAAAGATTTTAAAACTGGTTGTCTTCAGAATGTAATGCTCATTTAGTTAGAAAAATTTTGATTAGCTGAGCTGATCAAGATTTTAACTTTTATTATAGACACATCCAGAAACATCAGTTTATTTTACACATCCAGTAACATCTATTACTATTACATCTCTACAACTACAGTACCTGGTAGTATTCTCAAAAAATGTTCTCTGTAAACTCAAAACAGTGTCTGTAATTGAAAGTTTACTACACACTCACTTGGGGAGGTAAAGCTTAGATGTTGATGTCCACTATTCTATTTTTCAATGTGTTTACTTAGCCAAAGAGCAGAAGAAATAAAAATCACAGAATAATAATAATAATCTGACACAATAAATTATTTTATAGTTAACCTTTATTAACATAATATTCGGGTTAATTGGGATTTCATATGTTAATCCTTTTAGATAAGCGGTATATTCTGTGATTTTTATTTCTTCTGCTCTTTTGTACAGTAAATGTTTTGTAGTTTTCCCCCAATAAAATTCTAGGAAAAAAAAATTCACTCATTTTTAAAATGATAGTATTTTGCTTCTGAAATCAGCATCTTGTAGATTTGTAATAAAATATGAGTCCTGTAACTTCAAAAAAAAATTGTAATTTATTGTGAAACGAGTCAGAGGCAACCAAGACTACTATACATAAAAATAAAAGCACTTTATTCAGGTTAGTTTTAGCCTGTGATTTCAAAACAAAAAGCTAAAGTAAAAATAAAATATACAACTTTCTCTATGGCACATAGTTCAGGCTTAAAGAACATTGTCAGAAATCCCAAGGCTTAGGAAAACGAATCTTTTAAAAACCACCCATCAAGTGACTTTAAATGATAGAGGCAATCTTCTTGTACAACAAAAAACACAGTACTTTCTTTTCCTACATTATAAAACGCTGCCATCAAGTATAAATAGGAGAGAATAAATATACCATGTGACCCAAGAAGCATCTGAGAACCAGGGGCAGAAAGGTGGGGCTCAGAACTCTGTAAAAAGCTTTCAATTTCTTAACTACCACACTTGGACACCAGAGTTTATGTGAATAAATTCTGCTGGGATTGGAAATCATGGGGAAAGGTCTATGGTATCAAAATGTTAATAAATTTACTATAAAGTATTCTTGGGTAAAGTAAGCAAGGAGTTAACTGTTCACAACACCCATTAAAAAATCTCTCATTTTGTTTGGAAGAGAAAAATAATCGACAAATTTATCAAAGTATTTTAGTAAGCACATATGGAGAACTATGTAGAAAGAGGAACCATTATGAAATGTATGACTAAGTGTGTTTTGTGCAAGACTAGTGGACGTTTTCAAAGTTCTTTGGTTTCTGGCTAAATACAAAAGTAAAAATAAGGGCGTTTTCATTCATTTAAAGTAACAATAAAATACTGCCTGGTATTTATGCCAGTTCTTTTTACCTTACAGTCTAAGCACACATTCCAAGACTGATTCGATTTTCATTATTCCTTTCCGGTAATTGGAAGAGGGGGGAGAGCAAAGTTGTACATTGAACAGTCCACTTAGTGATTGAGAAAACTCAGCAGCGGAATATATCATGAAGCACCAAAGAAGAAATTTACTGTGGAGGGCAGACAAAAGAGAAAACAGCCACAGAACATAAGCCGCGGAAGAGATGAGAATCAGTCCCATGGGTAACTTGACTAGACAAAATCCCGCTCTGCACTACCGGTGAAACGAGGTGTTTGGAGATTCAGGGCATTCTCAGCTCCTTCACTCCCTCAAGTCCATTCTGGGACAGGAAGTCAGCGCAAGTCAGGGTGCGGAGCCAAGGGAAAGCTCCTGGGGGTCCATCTACCTGGACAACAAACTCTAAAGCACCTTCCAGTGCTTCACAGCCTTATGGGGGGCCCTCCCTAGCGCTGTACTTCAAGGCCCCCAAAAGTCACACCCCCGGACTTCAGTTACCCGCGTTGATGAGAGAGAGCGAGGGAGAGAGCGGCAGCTGTTGGGTCGGCCCCGTCAGCTCTCCAGGGCCGTAAGGGACCCTTGCAGAGCGGCTCGTGAGGGCTGAGACCAGCGGCTCCCAGACTTTCATTACCTTTTCGCGCTGGTCCCAGCTGTACTGCTTTGGCTGCTCCTCCTCGTTCTCGGGCCGCGACTCCTTAGCCTTCCGCCTCTTGGAGAAGAAGCAGCCCATGGTCCCGGCCCGTGGGTCTCACTGGCCGGCCCACTCGCTCAGGCACCTCCTGGAGTGTGGGTGAACCCTGGGTGCCCAGGCCCCGCAGCTCTCTGAACACCGCCCCGTGGAGCCACCCAGCCGCCGCCCGCAGCCTCGGTTAGCCCGCCAGGCCCAGCACCCCTTCTCCTTTTCCCCTCAGTCGCCCTGACAACCCACTGCAGCCAATAACCGCTCAGCGCCTGGTGAGCCAATCAAAGCCTCGCCAGCAGCCCTGCAAGGCCTATGAAGAGTGCTCGACGTATTCACAGGCCAATCCACGACTGGCTCCTGCGTCAGCCCCCAGCAGCGGGGCAGGCGGGCTCTGGCGAACGCAAGGCTGACCCCACCCCCAGCTCTGCCTCGTCCCGCCCCCGTCCCCGCCCCTCCTGGGACTCGAGGGGGCTCTCTAGCTGGTGGGAGGCCAGACTCAGCATCCGGGTCTTCTTGCCACAGGTTCTCCGTTCCCAAGTTCTAGGCGCGGGAGGGAGCTCTAGTCGAACTTCAGACTTGTTTTATGAGGCAGGTCGTGAGGAAAAAGGAATTCCTGCTGACACAGGAAGCCCCTGAAATTCTTATTCCTAATTCCTCTTCTCCCCTCTTCACCCCTTCCACCGCCCCCACATCGCCTGGCCAATGTCACCCCCTCAGGAATCTTCCCCCACAACCTGCCCGACTCTCTCCTGAACTTTCTCTTAAGAATTCCACATATCGCTCTAAAATTGCACATGTACTTAGTAAAATAATTGTGTATCATCTCCATATTAGAACTGTGAATTTCTTGAGACCAAAAGACATGTCTTTTTTTTTTTTTTTTTCTGAGACAGGGTCTCGCTCTGTCACACCCGAGCTGGACTGCAGTGACATCATCATAGCTCACTGTAACCTCAAACTCCTGCGCTCAAACGATCCTCCTGCCTCAGCCTCCCGAGTAGCTGGGACTACAGGTTTGTGCCACCGTGCCCAGCTAATTTTTCTATTTTTTGTAGAGATGGGATCTCACTCTTGCTCAGGCTGGTCTTGAACTGCTGGTCCTGCCTCCCACCTCCCACCTCCCACCTCGGCCTCCCAAAGTGTTAGGATTATAGGCAAAAAGCATGTCTTAAAGTGCATGTATCTTTGAATTCTCTAGGCCTGGCCCAAGTTCTTACAGGGAGCTCAATAAAACATCTGTGAAATGAATGCATGAGTGCTAGCGAAGGAAGCATTTATTACCTTTCTCTTATCCCTTCCCAAAGAAAGTGGCTAAAGTGTATTGTGTCGGGAGAGGGCATGCAGATTTATGGTAAAGGGGTTCTCCTCATGGAGTTCATAGCCTAGTTGAGGACATAAGCATTGCCATGTAAACAATAAGATCTGTTCCAAGCCTAAGCCAATGGTATAGGGTTTGCCAGAAGATATGAAAAAATACGTACCTCAAATATTAACCTGTGTTACACTTGGGCCAAATTTTACTACGATACATATGCATTGCTTTTGTAATAAAAAAGGTAAGTTGGTTTCTCTGAGAAACAGTATTTTGACATCTTAGGACATCAAATGAGGATCAGTTCAGTTTCAAATTTGATTATCTTTTTACTTTCCCAAACGTATTCACATCTAGTGTGTATCCTAAATGAGCCTCTGGCTTAACTTGAACATTAAGAATGTTCCCCTTTTCACTTCCTGTCCTTTATTGCAGAATCAGGAAGAAAAGTACTTAAGTATTAGAAATTACTGCAAATTTAAGTTCCAGATCTTAGGCAATAGGGTATTTTACCCAGTGCATACTTTTTCCTCTTCAGAGTGAGTTGAAAGTTTTATGTGAGGATGTTTTTGGATAAGACCCTCATTAGATATTTTATATTTGTGAAATATTAAAACTGTGACTACCACGTAGTGCAGCAGAAGCAGAGATCCAGAAAGGCGAAGGGACTAATCCGTGGTTACAATGAACGTGGTTGAGCAGAGACTAGAAAAACCCAGAGCCTGTGTTGCCCAGTGCCTCCTCCTGCCTTAAATTTGTTCCTTTCTAATTTATCTGAAATAAAGAAGTAAAGAAGTATCTCCTTTGGCCTTCTGATGCCTATGGGAGCTCTGTCCCATAGTGATGCTGTTCTTCTTAATTAACAAACAACATACCCAAATTAGTTTTAGAGCAACAATCTCTAAACTCTCATTGTTTTGAAGTATTTATTAATGAGAAACTCGAACCTACAACAAAGCCCATAACCAATAGTGATCTTTTCAAGGACCCTTAAACAAAAATGAAGATAAAGTCCCCTTTCTGTTAATTCCTATCCCACCATCACCTCTGACCAAAAATAAAATTAAAAAAGGAAAATTAAATTAAATTTTAAGAACTGAGGACTAGAAAGCCAATGAACAGTTAGTGCTAGCACTCTCTCATCCTCTTTCTTTCTTTCTCACTTTTTTTTCTTTTCTCCCTCTTTCTTTTTCTCCTCCCCTCATGAATTATCATCACTACTTCTTTCTGCAAACCAGCTCTCTACTTACTCATCAACATAAATGCGGCTGACAACAGCTATCCCCCTATGATTCCTCATGGCCTTTCTGTCCAATTACATGCTAAAGCCTCCTTATGTCTTACTTCAGACTCTCAGGGGAGATAATTGGGTACATTTCTGGCCAGTCAATAATAGATTGGCTATAGATTGTTGTGCATCCGTGGTCTAATTGCTGCAGCTTCAGGGATGAGTTCCATGTTACAAACGTGGGTGGGGAAAGGGTCCTGAAAAGGGAACATATACTAGCAGCTTTAACTCTGCAGAGTCCAGGCAGAGGTTGATTGCTCCTTCTGCCTGCACTCCTCCTGTTATTTATACTTTTGTGACTTCTTTTCTATAGAAGGCTGCCCTTCATGTTCAGCTTAATGTATATATTCATGTATATTAAAATATTGGGTTGTGGATTTACACCTGGCACAAGCTCCAGAGAGGGTTCTGGGTCCCCTGTGTCTTGACAACAGAAAGTGATATATTAATAGTTACTTCGCAGAAGACAGTCCTGAAGCAGTATATTTCTATAGCATGAATAAGTCAATTATCCCAGCAACAATGGCTGGAAAATTCCTTATGAGTTGACCTGACATATCCCTGCTCACTCTGCACTCATCTAAGGAAACACTTTACTTCAAGTGAGGGAGGAAGGAAGGGGAGGAGTGTTTCAGTTATCTATTGCTAAGTAACAAACCACTTGAAACTTAATGGCTTATAACAACAATTGTTTATTTTACACATGAATCTGCATTTTAGGCAAGGCTCGGCAGGGATAACTCAATTCTGTCTCACAGTATGTCTGGAGATGTCTCAAATGGCTGGGGGGCTGGCCAGGAATCATTCTACATGAAAGCTCGGGGCCTCTTTATGTGGTCTCTCCAGCAAGGTGGCTTTAGGGTAGTCAGACTCCATATATCGTGCTCAGGGATTCAGGAGTGAGGGTTCCAAGAGACCAAAGTGAAAGCTAAAAGGCCTCTAATGGTATAGCCTCAGAAGCTACCCAAGATCACCTCCACTGGATTTTATTGGTCACCAAAGGTTGAACTTGACTCACTAAGGGAAGAAACTAAACAAGGGAAATGAATACAGGAAGGCACAGATCTTTGAGTTATCATCTCAGTGGCTGGTTTCCACAGCAGGAGTCAATTCTGTTAATATTTTCTATGTTGCGAAGGAGAGGATTGGAAGGTTTTAAAAAAGTATACAGGCAGATAACTTTTTTTCCTCTTCATAAGTTTTTGGGCCGATATTTCTTCTCACTCTTTAACCTTTAAATTGTTTTTACCAGTTTTCTTTCTTTTTTTCTTGTTTTTTTTCTTGTTTTTTTTTTTAATGGGATGGGGTCTTGCTCTTGCTCAGGCTGGTCTCGAACTCCTGAGCTCAAGCTATCCTCCCACCTCAGACTCCCAGAGTGCTAGGATTACAGGCATGAGCCACCACACCTGGCCAAATTTTGTTTCACCATCTTATTAACCAGTTCCAATTATTTTTAAAAGCATGAAAAATTGTATGTAATCAGGTTATATAAAGTGTATTTTTTAAAACATAGGATAGCTTATTCACTGTTGTTGGTAAAAGCCTTAATTTAGGCCAAGTAAAAATTATTTGTCCATCAATGACCTGACTTCCTAGTTGGCTTTCTGAGTATGTGAGTATAACCTTTATTGAATGCTGTATTTTCCCTGTTCATTCTATTACTAACTGGTGAATTTATCCCCTCACGTACGTGTTGACTCACCACATAGACCATGTTATCATACTTGGCTGTCTGACAACACTATCATTTGTTCTTATAAAAAATTTCATGAATACCGTGTGTGGTAGGCACAATGCTAGATGATGAGATGAAAATGAATCAAACTTTCAGTTTAGTGGAAAAGATGGGCCAGAAATAAATGATTACCGTATGATGTTATAGTAAAGACATAACAGAGAATTGGAAGTTAGTACAAAAGAGGAACAACAGGGGAAACAGACTTCTAACTCAGGTGGAGGTGGAGACGGTAGGAGAGTCAAGAAAGGCTTCTCAGAAGTGAATGGTTTTAGTAGCGTAAAATAAAAATATTTCTAGTAGCTTTTTACATCAAAGTAGTTCCAACTGAAACTAGTTTAAAAAGATAGCTTCTGGAGCCGGACGCGGTGGCTCACGCCTGTAATCCTGGCACTCTGGGAGGCCGAGGCGGGCGGATTGCTCAAGGTCAGGAGTTCAAAACCAGCCTGAGCAAGAGTGAGACCCCCGTCTCTACTATAAATAGAAGGAAATTAATTGGCCAACTAAAAATATATAGAAAAAAAAATTAGCCGGGCATGGTGGCACATGCCTGTAGTCCCAGCTACTCGGGAGGCTGAGGCAGTAGGATCGCTTGAGCCCAGCTGACGCCACGGCACTCACTCTAGCCTGGGCAGCAGAGTGAGACTCTGTCTCAAAAAAAAAAAAAAAAAGAAAAAAGCTTCTGGATGAAAAAAATCTTTTTTTCTAGTGGAATTTCCATTTTCTGAACATTCATTTTAATACTTTTCAGGAAAGGGACAAACTCTGATAACACTTAAACCACAGAGCTAATCAGAGTATGTTAGAAAATCTGTTTTTATCCTTAGGACTTTATTAATAAAAGAGGTACTTCCTGTTTCACCCAAGCTAAATGAGACATTTAGCTAGCTTCCTCTTTGTATGTATACCAAAATAAGCTCTCAGTTTGACATCTAAAAGATCCCAACCCCAACTCACATAATTGCTACTCATTAACATTTATATAGTTTAAAAAAATAATTCCAAAATAGTGAAAAAAAGATTTGGGCAAGATAACTGATACCACAAGACAAAAGTGTTAGTAAAAGGATATGTAATAACATTTCCTGAATCTTACAAAAGAAAACGGTTAATATCATATAGATGGCCAACACCTAAGCAGTCCTGACAGTCCCTGAGACTTACAAGAGTAGGATCTCTTTCCTACCATCTCCTCTCCCCCTCCACTGGTTTCTAACAAAGTGTACAAAAGTCAGGCCTTATCCTAGACAAAAATAAACTCAGTTCCTACATTTCTTGCCCAGACTTAGTTTAACAATAACATTCTATTTTCTAGTTGCTCCATTGCCTCCTAGGTTTCTTTGTTTGTTTGTTTGTTTATTTAAGAGACAGGGGTCTCACTCTGTCACCCAGGCTGGAGTGAAGTAGTGTGATCATAGCTCACTGCAGCTTTGACCTCCTGGGCTCAAGCAATCCTCCCATCTCAGCCTCCTGAGTAGCTGGGACTACAGGCATGCACCACCACATCTGGCTAATTCTGAAATTTTTTTGTAGAGACTGTTTGCCCAGGCTGGACTTAAACTCCTGGCCTCAAGTGATCCTCCCGCCTCAGCCTCCCAAAGCACTAAGATTACAAAGGTGAACCATTGCACCCAGCCCCATTGCCTCCTAGTTGATAAAAAAAATTTGCTTGAAAAGGGGTACTACCAAGTTATAATTTTCAAAATATTAAAAATATAATTCTCATACATATTGACAGTGAGCCAGTGTCAAATACTGATTTAATTCATTAATGAGGAAGCTAAAATGGTGATGAAGCTGGTTCAAAGAGGATATGAGAAGTGGGGCTTTATATAGTCAGTGAAGAAAAAGGAATGGTAAAATAAGGTTGCTACCATGGATATAAAACTGGTTAATGTCCTAAAGAGCAATAAAGCCATAAGCTTTGGGATCATCTTTTCTACTGGACACAGAGGAAAGTTATACTTTTCCCGTTTTCTATAACTTTACAGACTTATAAAATATCTAGGTCCTAATCAATAGTGAATTATATGTCATACATGATCCATTCCCTTAGAGCAGCGGGCCCCAACCTTTTTGACACCAGGGACTGGTTTCGTGGAAGACAGTTTTTCCACAGACGGGGGCTGGGGGGTGTTGTCCCCTCAGGTCCACCTCAGGTCATCAGGCATTGGATTCTCATGGGGAGAGCACAACCTGGATCCCTCGCATGCGCAGTTTGCACTGGGGTTCAGAATCCTAAGAGTGGCTGATCTGACGGGGGGAGGATGGTAGGAGGATGGCGTGGTGGGGGCGGGGTTCGGGCGGTGGTGCTAGGGATGGGGAGTGTGGGCTTCACTGGCTTGCGCACTGCTGGCCTCCTGCTGTGTGGCCCAGTTCTGGCAGGCCAGGGAGCAGTGCTGGTCTGGCCAGGGAGTTGGGGACCTCAGCCTTAGAGAGTCAGCTAAACCTTAGTCTGGCTTGTTGAATAGTGCTCCAGTATAGCATTGAAAAATCATGCAATCATCTTGCTTATTTCCGTTTTGTATAATTTTTCTTAACATTACTCCAGAACAATGTGTTTGCTACTATTTTCCAGTTATCTACAGCTAAGTCACAAGGCTTGAAGTTTGACATAAGTACATCCCTCAAGAATCTGGAGATTGAAGCCATGTTGGTTCTCTTCTTTGGGTTTCAGAGTCACAAAAAACATGTTCATTCATGATTCATTTTTTTTAATCTCTTGGTCTAAGAGTGTACTGCCAAGTTAGTCAGTCAAACCAAGCAATGGCTCTGGGTGACAGAACAAGTGGGAAAATCTTAGGCTGTGTTGTGGGTTGAATTGTGTCTCCTCAAAATGCATATGTTGAAGTTCTGACCCTCAGAATATGACCTTATTTGGAGATATGATCTTTACAGAGGTAATCAAGTTAAAGTGAGATCATTACAGTAGGCCCTAATCCAATATAACTAATGTCTTTATAAAAAGGGGAAGTTTAGACACAGAGATATCCATAGAAAGAAGATGATGTGAAGAGGCAGAAAAGACAGTCACCTACTAGCCAAGGAGAGAGGACTGGAACAGATCCCTCCCTTGTGGTCCTCAGAAGGAACCAACACTGCCACCATCTTGATCTTGGACTTCTAGTCTCCAGAACGATAGGACAATAAATTTCTATTGTTTAAGCCCCCCAGATGTTTTATCACAATTTACAACTTAACACGTAACTTATGTAACATGAAAAAAAAAACATACAAGAAGGAAATTTTTGTGGTTTTTGTTTTTATTTTTGCAAAATAAGCCTAAACTTTTTCACATTATAGTCATTGTTTCAACTTCCTCTCCTTCCAATTTCTCTTGAACACACTCCAGTCAGGCTTTTGAACTGTGGCAGCCCTAGAAAACTAATCCACTCTGTATGTGGGGGTTTCCTTTCTGCAATCCCGTGGAATGATGATTTGGTTTTGTTAGGCTTATGATCAGAATGCAACATCTTCCTTTGTAAGAGGTTTAGTACACAACTATTGAAGAGGAGCTATGGAACTTTTAGACTAGCCTTCTGGGCTTAAAGAGTTTCCCAAAGGACAAGAAACATATTGTAACACTCGCTTTTAGCTCTGAAGAAACAGGGTTGCAAAAAAGAACAGATAATAAGGATTGTACTTCAACTTTTGAAGTCCTCTTTCACACTATTTATAATGAAAAATGTTTCAGTTAGCATGTTAGCCACACTAATCTACATGTGCCATCCCCTTTGTGATAAGCCCTAACATCCTCAATGTCCTCAATGTACACTGAGACCCAGCAATGTTACTGATAACGTCAGAGGCCTTTGTGAGGCAATGAATATGATATGGTAATCTTGGTGTGGCTATATGCACTTGCCCTATGGGCCATCTTATGGTGCAAAGGCACAGAAGTATCCAATCCACCACATTTTTTTTCAGAGACAGGCTCTCACTCTGTCATCCAGGTTGGAGTGCAGCGGGGAGATCATAGCTTACTGTAATCTCCAATTCCTGAGCTTAAGCAATCCTCTCAAGTAGCTGGGACTACAAGTGTTCACCACTACGTCTGGCTAATTTTTCTTATTTTTTTGTTTTGTAGAAATCGCACCTTGCTATGTTGCCTGGGCTGGTCTCAAACTCCTGGCTCAAGCAATCCTCCCACCTTGGCTTCCCAAAGTGTTGGGATTATAGACGTGGGCCACCGCGTCTGGCCAGATCCACCACATTAAAAATCTCCCTGGCAATAGAATAATTGCTGTAGGTGCAAGTTTTTCATTGATCTTCTTGTATATAGTGAAGACAGTGGCCTGTTCGAAACTAATGAAGTTTTCTCAAAACTCCATAAGTTGAAAAAAAATCTGGACAGAATCCCAAGGCTCCTTAACTGTGCAATACAGAGGAGTGGCTCCACCATGGTGCTCTGGTAACCTAGCATGTATCCACATAGGACACAAGCTGAATCCAAACCTTGGTAGAACACCTTGTTATCCTTCTGGAACACGAGAGCATGGTAGGCTTGTGAGGAGCTGCTACAAGGCCATTTCCCACTCAGCCCCTATCTGAAGCCTGGAAGAAACCAGCCTGGAAGGCTGTCATAAGATAGTTTCTTGTAGCCTCCTAGATTTTGCTGAGGTAAGAGGCTTTCTGCCCCACCCACTTAGGACATACCTGCTGGTCATAAAACCACTTTGCTGTAGTCTAGAAGGGACTTCTCAGCAACAGAGTGTCCTATCATTTATGTTGTAGTCATTTGGCCCCTTTGTTTTAATGCTGCCCTGCTCAAGGGCCATGGGGAGCTGGCACCTTTGGCTGTCCTTCCTTTCACTGTCTTTGAAAACAATAAATTGCCTGAATCCAAAAAGGGCTTGTCAGGTCTTGCCTTGCCCTGTGCTTGACACACATTTTGCCTGCTATCCAGGTAGGTACAAAGGCTAAGTTCTTGGGGGAAGAGAGAATGTGGAAAAGTTTACCTGGGGCAAATCAGAATGTGTCCTCCAACTTCCAGAACCAGAGCACCTCATTTTCTTCCCCCAAACCTACCTCCACTCACAGCCTTTAATGTTTTTATACTGGTGGCATTTGATTAAAATGAGTAGCATATAAATGGGGAAAGGATATGAAGAAAAAATTCACAATCATGGAAATGCAAAGAGCCATTAAATATTTGAAATATTTTAATCTTACTAGTAATGAAAATATGAAGACTGAAACAACATTAAATAAAGTGCTGGGTACTACCTTTCAGGAAAGCAAATTGGCAATATGTATAAAGAGCTTTAAAAAGTCTATTCCCTTTTATAAAGTATTTTAAAATTTGTTGTTAATTGACAAATCATAATTGTATATATTTATGGGGTGCACATCAGGTTATGATATACAGATACAATGTGGAATGATTAAATGAAGATAATTAACATATCCATCACCTCAAATACTTACCATTTTTGTAGTGAGAATTTTGAAATTTACTCTCTAGCAATATTGAAATATACAGTATATTATTAATAACTGTAGTCACCATGCTGTGCAATAGCTCTCAAAAAATGTATTCCTCCTAACTAAAGCTTGAAACCTTTCGGCTAACATCTCCCCATTTCCCCTACCCCGCAGCCTCTGGTAACCATCATTCTACTCTCTGCTTTTATACGTTTTCATTCAGTATTTGTCTTTCTGTGCCTGGCTTATTTCACTTAGCATGTCCTCGAGGTTTATCTATGTTGTTGCAAATGGCAGGATTTCCTCTTTTTTATGACTGAATAATATTCCATTGTGTATGTATTTCATATTTTCTTTATTCATCTGTGATGGACACTTAGGCTGATTCCATATCTTGGCTATAGTGAATAATGCTGCAGTGAAGAGGGGAATGCAGCTATCTCTTCAACATATTAGTTTCAAATCCTTTGGATATGTACCCAAAAGTGAGATTGCTAGATCATATGGTAGTTCTATAGTTAATTTTTTGAGGAACCATCGTGCTGTTTTCCATAATGGCTGTGCTAATTTACTTTTCCCCAACAGCGTGCAAAGGTTCCCTTTCCTTTCCATCCTTGCCAACACTTGTTTCTCTCTCTCTCTCTCTCTCTCTCTCTCTCTCTCTTGCTCTCTCTCGCTCTCTCCAGTCACTGCTGGAGTGCAGTGGCTATTCAATAAGCACAATCATAGCACGGTGTGCACTACAGCCTTAAACTCCTGGGCTCAAATGATCCTCCTGCCTCAGTCTCCTGAGTACTGTCTTCTTCATAATAGCCATTCTGACATACATGAGGTGGTATTTCACTGCGGTTTTAATTTGCATTTCCCCGATGATTAGTGATGCTGAACATTTTTTATATATCTGTCGGCCATTTGTATGTCTTCTTTTGAGAAATGTCTATTCAATCCTTTGCCTAGCTTTTAATTGGGTTGTTTTCTTGCTATTGAGTTGTTTGAGTTCCTTATATATTTTGGATATTAAACCCCTTATTAGAAGTGTGGTTTGCAAATATTTTCTCCCAATCTATAGGTTTTCTCTTCACTCTGTTGACTGTTGCCTTTGCTGTGCAGAAGCTTTTTAGCTTGTTGCAATTCCATTTGCCTATTTTTACTTTTTAAAAAATGTATGCTTTGGGGGTTAAATCCAAAAAAATCATTACCCAGACCAATGTGGTGTAGCTTTTCCCTGTGTTTTTTTCTAGTAGTGTAACAGTTTCAAGTCTTATGTTTAAGTCCCCCATTCAGCTCCTGCCTCTTCAAGAATCCTGAGGTTTACTCAGGTTAAAGGGTGTCAGTCCTACGTGCAAAAATCTAGGTAGAAATAATAACAATTTTGAAACCAGGTATAGAAATAATAAGAATGACTACTATTTATTGAACTCTTAATATGCCAAACACAATTCCAAGTTATTAAATCATTTAGTCCTCCTAAGGGCTCTATGAGGAGGGACTCTTATTATCACTGTTTTTCAAATGAAGCACATAGAATAACTTGCCCAAGTTTACACAGTAAGTGGCTAAGCTGGGCTCTGAAACCTGGCAGGATGGCTCTGAACTTGCTGTAAACCACTACATAGGCTGCCTCCAGCAAGAACTAGAAAGTGGGGTCAGGTCTCTACTGTTTTTGTTTCCAAAGCCCCCCAGAGTGGCTTTTGAAGCCTGGCCCTGGCCAATCACATGGACATTTGTCCTCTCAGTAAGGATGCTTATGTTCAGATGGGTCTCTGTATAGATCTAGGTGATGCCCCTCCCACAGGCTCAAAGATTATGACTCTGTGGTTCACATTCACAGGCTGAGCCATTCCTCTCCACTGGAACACTACACCAGGATGGTTTTGTCCTGGAAGGCCTCAGCCTCACCAACCCTTGCCCTATAGTGATGGGCCAAGGTCTCATCCCAATATCTCCTTTCTTCCCAGTGATTTCCTTCTTGGAATCATTGGTGTCCTTTCCTGCCAGAAAATCTTAATTGGAGCTACCCAGTTACAGAGCAGCAAAGTTCTCTAACCATACCTCTCAGGGAGCCAAAGCTGAGCTGGATCCACACACCAAGGAATATTAAGAGGGTTCTAACTTTGACAAGCCACAAAAAAAGGTCCCTCACATCCTTGCCTCAGAATAATGGGCAGCTGCTATGACTTTCACAACATTGCCATGACATTGGGAAGTTGCTGGTGTCAAGTCAAGAAGGGGGTGGTAGGAAACTTCTGACGTGCTCTTATAGAAAATAGATGACTCTTGCAAGGTGTTCTGGGCTGAATTGTGTCCTGCTCCCCACCTCTTCCAATTCATATGTAAAAGTCCTAACTCCTACTACCTCAGAATGTGACTGTTATTTGGAGACAGGAAATTTAGAGGTAATTAGTGTAAAATGAGATCATACAGGTGGGCCCAGATCCAATCTGACTTGTGTGCTTATAAGAAGCGGTGAAGACACAGACGTGTACACACAAAGGAAAGACCATCTGAGGACACAGTGAGGAAGGCAGCCTTCTGCGAGCCAAGGAAGGAGGCCTCAGAAGCATTCAAACCTGCCAGCACCTTGATCTTGGACTTCCCAGCCTCAAGAACGATGAGAAAATAAATTTCTGTCGTTTAAGCCATCCAGGCTGTGGTATTCTGTTATGGCAGTCCCAGCAAACTAGTGCATAAGGGAAAAGAGTGGATAATGATACTACAAGTACAAGCCAATAGCGTGCATTCCTGAGGGGCAGTGTGTGAAGTAAGGAGAGGGCCCTAGAGCTGAGCAGTCCATGCCCCTGTTGCCCCCAAAGTCTCCTTCCCCCAGGTTTCTACCTTCCTGTCCAGGGTCTCAGAAGTGGGAGGAGGCAATGGGAGGCCTGTGACAACTACCTCAATTTGAATTACCTCCCCAATGACTTTCTCTCACAGTGGTTTGATGGGGTGTGTGTGTGTGTGTGTGTGTGTGTGTGTATACTCACTGACGGTACTGTCTTACTCCATCTCTGCCTTTCGAAGTTTAGAGAATCCAAAACTTCTAGTGTATATTGATAAATTAGCTATTTCTATTTCATGCCATTGCAGCATTTTCCAGTAGATATAAAATGGAGAATTTTGGCCTACTTGATTTTCTGAGCTGAGGTCTGAAAATGCTGTTTTTTGTTTTTTTTTTTTTTTGAGACAGAGTCTTGGTCTGTCACCCTGGGTAGAGTGCAGTGGCTTCATAATAGCTCACTGCAACCTCAAATTCGTGGGCTCAAGGGATCCTCCTGCCTCAGCCCCCTTAGTAGCTGGGACTACAGGCATGTGCCACCACACCTGGCTAATTTTTTTTTTTATTTTTTGTAGAGACGGGGTCTTGCTCTTGCTCAGGCTGGTCTTCAATTCCTAACTTCAAGTGATCCTCCCACCTCAGCCTCCCAGAGTGCTAGGATTATAGGTGTGAGCCACCGTGCCCGACCTGAAAATGCTATTGAACTTTTGAATTTTGGTAGATTTATTTTGAGTATCAGCAGAAGGCAGAATATATTGTTATTCAGAGTGGCAAGACCCAGAAGACTTGGGTGGACCAGCCTCAGGATTCATCATTGATTGTTAATAGCCAAATCTGTCCCAACCTCTCTGAGGTGCTTGCAAACAGAGGAAGGTTTCAGGGAAAATGAGCCTAGTCAGCATATTCCAGTTCAGAGCTAGCACTTCCGTGAATCAATATTTCATGCATAAAAGTGTCTCTGCTCAGCCTCCATGTAGTTGGCATTGCAGTAATGACTCCTCCAGACTCCTCTCATGGGGTGGTCAGAAAAACTCGCCTCATAAAATTTAGGAAAGAAGTGTATTTTCTCCTTTACAGCTGTATGGGGGTATTGTCACCTTAAGCGTAAGAAAAAGGGAAGAATTGAGCAAATGTGTTTCCCTATAATCAAAATAATCTAAGTTTGATTATTACCTCGTATTTCTCTTTGTTGGTTTGAAGTTTAGGAGATTCAATCTGACTTGTCTTCTAAGTGTGCGGTACCATAGTTCTCTTCCTTTCCTATTGCTGGGAATTGTACCAACAGGATAAGTTTTTTTCTTTCCTCTTATGGTTCTTAGCAGGTTTAGAAAATAAGTAGAGTTAGAAAATAAGCAAAAAAGGTCACTGGATTAAACATTATAGTCATAATAACAAAAAATTTCTTCATGTATTGTTTATGGGCATAGGAAAAGCTCCTTCCAGATATAGTATTAAAGCATTTGTCCTGGGCTTTTATTGGGGGTTAGGGTGGAAGGAGTCTAAGATGGCAAGACAGACAGCGGGAGTTTGAGGCCCTTCATCCTCATATCCCCCTCTTATTGTACTTAAGCTACTCTCCATGTATCTGCTTATTTCTATCTGACTACCAGTTTACCTCCTCACTATCTTTTCAGTACCTCATAACTTCTTTTATGCATACTTCTGTTCTCTCAAAATTTCTCCTTATACATGGCTCATCATAACCACCAATGGTCCATTTATTTTGGTATTTCCTAGTTAAATTCCTGAGAGTGGATCGTGACTCAGCTAATGTCTTCTTTGCAGGTGCAATCATAGATTTCTATGGATTTGTTGCTTTTGGATCAGATAAGTACTTGACCTTTAGTCTAATTATGTGTGGCTAGTGACACATCACATGTGCAAACCTAAGCACTGTTCACTGAGTGGGAGCTGTGGGTGGTGGGGCCCACAGTCCACTTGATCCGTGGGTACAAAGTCCCATACCTCCCTACGCTCAGTTAAGTGGCTGGCTCTGTTATTGGTTAGGTACTGTCACACAAATACCACATATATCTCCTTTCCTTGGCTTCAATTAAGTGTCTCAGTAATTTTGGGGCCATTTGAAAGGTTAAGAATGAGTAGAAATTGTGACTGGCAATAAGAAAATTTCCCTTTGACTCTGGATATAAGTTTTCTGAAGAGGAGGCTTACGTGACAACCATGTAATATCCTTAAGCTTTGGCGTGGGCAGCAGTGCGCTTCTTCCAGGTCCATCGACTTCTGAGGACTCCACCTTTATCCTCTGTGGTGCATGTTTTCACCACAGGTAAAAATCTGCAAAATTCCCTTTGTGTTATAAGTTTGTAATTAAAGATATATAGTAAAATCTTGGACCAGATTTCAGCAGAGCTTAACAATTGTAGGGACAGTAATTCAGTTTTTTAAAAATTTTTAATTATTATGGGTACACAATAGTTATATGTCTTTATAGGGTACATGTGATGTTTTAATACAGGCATACAATGTGAAGTAAACAAATCAGGTTAACTGAGGTGTCTATCACCTCAGGCATTTATCATTTCTTTGTGTTAGGAACATTCCAATTCCACTCTTTTAGTTACTTTAAAGTATATCCTAACTTATTGTTGATTATATTCACTTTGGTGTGCTATCAGATATTGCTCATTCTATCCAACTATGTTTTTGCACCCATTAACCATCTTTACTTTATCACCCCTCCCCCGCTACTCTTCCTAATCTCTGGTAATCATCATTCTACTCCCTGTCTTCATGAGATCAAATGTTTTTAATATTTAGCTCCCACATATGAGTGAGAACATGCGAGATTAGTCTTTCTGTTTTTGGCTTATTGCACTTAACATAGTGTTCTCCAGTTCCATCCATGTTGTTGCAAATGGTAGAATTTCATTCTTTTTTGTGGCTACATAGTATTCCATTGTGTAAATTTATCACAATTTCTTTATGCATTCATCCACTGATGGATGCTTAGGTTGATTCCAAATCTTGGCTACTGTGAAAAGTACTACAATAAACATGGGAGTGCAGATATCTTTTCGATGTACTGAATTCCCCTCCTTTGGATAAATACCCAGCAGTGAGATTGCTGGGTCATATATGGTACTTCTATTTTTAGTTTTTCGAGGAGTCTCCATACTGTTTTCCATGGTGGTTGCACTAATTTACATTCCCACCAACAGTGTATGAGGTTTCCACTTTCTCCACATCCTCTCCAGCATTCATTATTGCCTGTCTTTTTGTTAAAAGCCATTTTAACTGGGGTGAGATGAAATCTCATAGTACTTTTGATTCACATTTCTCTGATGACTAATGATGTTGAGCATCTTTTAATATACCTCTTGGCCATTTGTATGTCTTCTTTTGAGAAATGTCTATTCAGATCCTTTGCCCATTTTAATAGGATTATTTGATTTTTTTTCCGGTTGAGTTGTTGGAGCTCCTTATGTATTCTAGTTCTTAATCGCTGGTCAGATAGGTAGCTTGTAAATGTTTTCTCCCATTCTGCGGGTTATCTCTTAACTTTGTTGATTGTTTCCTTTGCTTTGCAGTAGCTTTATAGCTTTATGTGATCCCATTTGTCCAATTTTTGCTTTGGTTGCCTGTGCTTTGGGGGTATTACTCAAGAAGTCCTTGTCCAAACCAACGTCCTGAAGTATTTCCCTAATGTTTTCTTTTAGTAGTTTCATAGTTTCAGGTCTTAGATTTAAGTCTTTAATCATTTTAATTTTATTTGTGTATGATGAGAAATAAGGGTCTAGTTTCATTCTTCTGCATATGGATATCCAGTTTTCCCAGCACCATTTATTGACGAGACTATCCTTTCCCCACTATATGTTCTTTGGAACTTTGTCAAAGATAAGTTCACTATAGATGTGTGGATTTATTTCTGGGTTCTCTATTCTGTTTGATTGGTCTATGTGTCTGTTTTTTATGCTAGTACCATGATGTTTTGGTTACTACAGCTCCGTAGTATAACTTGAAGTCAGATAATGTGATAACTCCAGTTTTGTTCTTTTTGCCCAGGATAGCTTTGGCTATTCAGGGTCTTTTGTGGTTTCATATAAATTTGGGGGTTATTTTTTTCTATTTCTGTGAAGAATGTCATTGGTATTTTGATGGGGATTGCATGGAATCTGTAGATTGCTTTGAGTAGTATGGACATTTAAGCAATATTGAGTCTTCCAATCCAAGAGCATGGACACTATCCTTCCGTTTTTTTGTGTGTCCTCTTCAATTTCTTTCATCAGTGTTTTATAGTTTTCATTATAGAGATCTTTCACTTCTTTGGTTAAGTTTATTCCTAGGTATTTTATTTTATTCATACCTACTATAAATGGGATTACTTTCTTAGTTTCTTTTTCAGATTATTTACTGTTGACATAGAAATGCTACTGATATTGTATGTTGATTTTGTATCTTGCAACCTTACTGAATTTGTTTATTATTGAATAGTTCTAATAGTGTTTTTGTGGAGTCTAACATTGATTTGTATCCTGCAACTTTACTGAATTTGTTTATTATTTAATATTCTAGTAGTGTTTTGTGGAATCTTTAGGTTTCTCTAGATATAAGATCATATTGTCTGCAAACAAGGCTAGTTTGACTTCTTCCTTTCCAATCTGAATAAACTTTATTTCTTTTTCTTGTCTAATTGCTCTAACTAGGACTTTTAGGACTATGTTGAATAACAGTGGTGAAAGTGGGCATCCTTGTCTTGTTCCAGATCTTGGAGCAAAGGTTTTCAGTTTTCCTCCATTCAGTATGATACTAGCTGTGAGACTGAGAGCCTGTGATGCATTTGTCAGTTTATCAATTGAATTCTTCAGCTCCAGAATTTCTCCTTGATTTTTTAAATTATTTTAATTTCTGTTAAATTTCTGTGATAGGCTTTTGAAGTCCTTCTCTGTGTTGTCTTGAAGTTCTTGAGCTTCCTCAGGACAGCTATTTTGAATTCTTTGTCTAAAAGGTCACCTACCTCCATCATTCCAGGATTGGTCACGGGTACCTTATTTAGTTCATTTGTTGAGGTCATGTTTTCCTAGATGTTTTTGATGCTTGTGGATGTTTGTCAATGGGCATTGAAGAGTTAGGCATTTATTTTAATCTTCATAGTTTGAGCTTGTTTGACCCTGTCTTTCTTGAGAAGGCTTTCCAGATATTCAAAGGGAATTGATTGTTGTGGTCTAAGTCTTTGGTTACTGCAGCCATATCAGCACTGTGGGTGCCCCAACCCCAGTAATGCTGTGACTCTTGCAATCTCCTTATGGTATTGTCCTGGTGGACTTTGTTAAGATATTGGGAGAATTCCCTGGATTACCAGGCAAAGTTTCTCACTTTCTTCCCTCACTCTCTCACTCTCTGTGCTGGGCTGCTGGAGTTGGGGGAGGAGTGATGTGGCCACTCCCTTGTGGCCACCAGCACTAGGTCACACATGAAGCCAGCCCAGTCTCGCCCAAATCCCATGATGACTGTTGCCTGGCTACCTCTGATGTTTATTCAAAGCTCAAGGGCTCTTTAGTCAGCGGGTGGTGAATCCCACCAGGACTGGGTCCTTCCCTTCAAAGCAGCATGTTTCCTTCTGGCCCAGGGTGGGTCCAGAAGTGCCATCCAAGAACTAAGGAGTCTGCTTGGTACTTTATTTCACTGTGAACTGAACTGGTACCCAAGTAGCAAAACAAAGTCCCCTGAATGCTTTCATTTCCTTCCCCTAAGTGGAAGAAGAGTCTAGCTGAGCCACGCTGCCTGTAGTTAAGGGAGGGGTGACAGAGGCACTGGCTTGGCCACCGCTGGTGTCTCACTGGGTCATGTGCACCCCATGTCCACTGGCTCTGAGCCAGCACAGCTGCAGGAATTGCCCAAGGACTACAGCCTTTGTGGCCTGACTGTTTCTCAAGTTTAGTCCTGGCTCTAGACTGCTTTTTGTCAGCTGGTGGTGGGGCTAGCTGGAACTTGGGTTTCGGGGTGGAGGATTTCCCTCTGCCTGGCCTGGTCTAAATGCTCCCTCTATGGGCACTGGCAGAATTCTGCCCTGCACTGTGTTCTCCTGTGTCAGGGTGGCCCTGAGTATCAGGCAAAGTCCCACAATCACTTTACTCTCCCTCCCCTCACCCCCTTACACACAGATTCTGTCTGCACTGGGCTGGTGTGACACTGCTGGGGGATGGGGGAGGGGTGGCATTGGCAATGCAAGACTGCCTTTTCTGCCCTCTTCAGGGCTTCTTTCCTTGATATAATGTTAAAACCAGGTACTGTGATCACCCACCTGATTTTGTGTTCTTCTGAAGGTGCTTGCTTGCGTAGATAGTTGTTGAATTTGGTGTTTGTGCAGAGGGACGATTGCTGGAGGTTTCTATTCAGCCATCTTGTTCCACCCCCTCTCTCCATAATTCAGGTTTTTTGTGAGTAAGGAATCACCAAAGTTTAGCTCTTGAATAGAATTTATTAACAAAATAATTGAGTACTTACTATGTGCCAGGTACTGTTCTGGGCACTGGGGATATAAGAGTGAATTATACCGATAACCTTTTGCTCTCATGGACCTTATATCCTAGTGGTATAAACAAATATGAATAATGGCAGGTGGTGATAAGTGCTGTGGTAAATAGTCTCCAATGATAGCCATGGCTATCATCAATTCCTTCCCTCCCTGCACATGCATGCTGTTCCTTACACCAAATGGTGGAATCTATTTTCTTTCTCTTTCTGTCTGGGCTGGCCTTGATTTTTTCCTTGACCAAGATTATATTGCAGAAGTGTTGCCATATCAGTCTAGGCCTACTTTTTAAAAAGCCTAGCAATTTTCATTTCATCTAAGGGAGAAGGAAGTCACCATGTAAGAAACCCAACTACCCTGAGACCAGTTTGCAGTGTGGCATCCCAAGCTAGCCATGTAGAGAGTCCATCATGGAGGAGACTTGAGGAACCCAGATAACAGCAAGAAGTGATACCCTATACATTAAATCCATCACAACTGAGGCTCCAGAATGCCTGAACTTATATCCCACAAAACTGTGAGTAAATAAGGTGGTTGTTGTTTTAAGCCACTAAGTTTTGGGATGGCTTATGATATGGCTTGGATGTTTGGCCCCTCCAAATCTCATGCTGAAATTTGATCCCCAGTGTTGTGGGATCTGGCAGGAGGTTTGTGGGTCGGAGCAGGGAGGAATCCCTCATGAATAGCTTGGTGCCCTCCCCGCGATAATGAGTTCTTACTTTGTTAGTTCACGGGAGGACTGGTTGTTTAAAGGAAGCCGGTACCACCTCCTCCCTCTCTTGCTCCTTCTCTCGCCATGTGACATGCCTGCTCCTCCTTTGACTCTGCCTTGATTGGAAGTTCCCAGAAGCCCTCACCAGAAGCAGATGCTGGCACAATACTTCTTGTGCAGTCTGTAGAACCGTGAGCCAAATAAACCTCTCGATAACCAGGACAAATGCTAAGGAGAAAAATAAATCAGGGCAAAGAGACAGAGAGAGGCAAGGGTACTATTTCTGAGAGGATGATCAGGGAGGGCCTCTCTGATAAGGAGACATTTGAGCTGAAACCTGAGGGCAGTGAGGGACCATTGGCAATCTGCAACAAGTACATTCCATGTAGAGGAAACAGCAAGTACTGACACCGAAAGGTAGGAAATGTTTGGCACGTTCTAAGAATAGCACAAAAGCCAGTGTGTCTAGAGCACAGTGGGGAAGAAGGAGATTGATAGATAATCTAGGCAGAGGAGTGGCAGCACCAGGTTAGGTAGGGGCATGATAAGGACTCTGAGTTTGACTCAGGAAGTTTTGAGCAGAGGTATGATATGATCCGACTTACATGTGAAAAGGCTTGCTTTGAAATGGAAAACAAAATGCACGGAAGACAAAAATGGAGGCAGGGCAACCAGTTAGATACTACCCCAATAGTTCAGGTAAGAAAGGATATTAGGTTGGACCAGGAAGGTAGTTGTGGAAATGATGAAAAGTGGTTGAATTTTGGTTTAATTTTGAAGGTAGAGCCAACAGGAAGTCTTGGTGGATTGGATTGGGGTGGGAGGAAAAGAGAGGAATCAAAGATGATCTAAGCACCTGCAGAATAATGTTTCTATTTACTAAGAAGGGTAAAAATGAGGAAGGAGCAAGTTTGGACAGAAAAATTGAATTTGGTCCTGCAAGTGTTTAGTTGGAGGTGTATATTGGACAACTAAGGTGGTTGAATATGAGTTTGGGGTTCAAGAAAGTGGTCAGGGCTGAAGGTACTTATCTGAGAGCTACTTATTATGGTAATTAAAGTCACAGTATTTGATGAGATCAGTTAGGGATGAATGTAGCTACAGAAAAAAGAGGTCTGTTGAGAGAGGCTTGGGGAATATGAGGGAGAGGCAACAACAAAAGCTTCTAATGGGCTTCTGGTTCCAGACAAGATGGAGCAAACATATTCCATCCTATTCCTCTCATTAATTAAAGAAAATCAGGAGGAAATTGGTAAAGCAACCATCAGAAGACTCTGAAATGTGGATAAAAGAGGGGAGAATGATTGGGAATCTTGGGACTTAATAACCCAGTGGTAAGTTCCCTGTTTTGTTTTGTTTTGTCTCCTATATATCATGGCCTAGGCCCTGGAGAGGCCCACAATCCAGAAATGTCAATGGGCACAGACAAAAAAAAAATGCCCCAAGAAAAGACTACTCTCCTTTGCCAAAGGACCAGGAAAAGGGCAGCTCAGCAGGACAAAGACATTTTAATTATACCTTCCCTTCTCCAGGTGAACACCACAAATAAAGCCACATTCCTCCCCCTCTCAACTAGAAAGCAGAAGGAGGATTACTGAGACAAAGGAGCTAAAGAAAGTGATTTTAAAAATCTGTATATGAAATCCTGGGCAGACCTGTAAGCAGTTCATGTGTGAAACTGACCAGGAACAACACAGCAAAAAGCTTCAGAACTGAACACTGGTCTGAAACACTACCCAGGTTCCAGATTGACCTCTGGGTAGCACACACATGAGCAGACTGAAATAGTACTGCAAAGGCTTTGAAAACTGAAGTGTATTTGGACCACATCCCACAAAAGTGGGCCTAGATATCTGCTCTTAACCCATACAAATTGACTGTCTGCTATAATAGAAGATTTGAATAATACTAAAACTGTCCAGGATATAATAAAAATTACTCATCATACCAAGAAATATGAAAATCTCAACTTAAATGAGAAAAGGCAATCAACAGTTACCAACACTGAGATGACACAGATGTTGGAATTATTTGACAAGAATTTCAAAGTACCTACCATAAAAGTGCTCCAATAAACAATCATGAACATTCTTGAAACTAATGAAAAAATAGAAAGTCTCAGCAAAGAAATAGAAGATATAAAAATGAACCAAATGGAAAGTTTAGAGCTATGAAATGCAATAACTGAAGTAAAAAACTCACTTGTTGGGCTCAATAGCTGAATGAAGAAAAGAATCAGTGAACTTAAAGACAGATCAATAGGAATTATCCAATATGAACAAGAGAGAGAAAATACATTGAAAATTAATGAACAGAGCCTCAGGGACCAATGGAATAGTAATAACATTTAGTAAAAGACATAAACCTAAAAATTAAAGAAGGTGATCAAACCCTAACAGGATAGAGCTAAAGAAATCCACAATCAGACATATCATGATCAAATTTGTGAAAGCTAACGACCAAGAAAAAATTATTGAAAGTAGCCTGAGAAAAATGATGTATAATATCTTTATTTGTAATAGCCAAAAACTCTAAACAAGCCAAATATCCTTTACTGGGCAAATAGATAAACAAATACATACAATGGAATACTACTCAGGCAGAACAAGGAAAGTAGTTGATACATGTAACAACTTGAATTGTTTTTTTGTCATGTTTTCTCATGTTATTATGCAGAGTGAAAAGAAAGGCAATGTCAAAAGATTCGATTTATATGACACTCTTCAAGTGACAAAATTTTAAGGATGAGAACAGATTAGTGGTTGGCAGAGGATAGGGGTAGGGTATAACTATAAAGGAGTAGCAGGGAGACATTTCTTTGCGGCAATGAAACAGTTACATGTCCTGATTGTCGTGGCAATGGTTATATGAATTTATACTATACACTATCTCCTCAAAATAAGCACATGTAAAAACTGGTAAAATCCAAATATGGTCTGTAGTTTCATTAAGAGTATCATATCAATGACAGTTTCCTGGTTTTGATTATATGCTCTGGTTATGTCAGAAGCTATCTTCATGGAAAATCTGGGTAAAGTGTATGTGGGACCTCTTTGTAGTATTTGTTGCAACTTCTTGTGAGTCCTAAATCGTTTCAAAATAAAAAGTTCAATAAAAACTAATTAGGAATAATCGGTGAAGTAAAAGAGTCCAAAGGTCGAAGGAAGAAAGTCTTTCATGTAGACTGAAGTGACCATGGGATTTGGTTAAATGGAGGTTGTTAGGGACTTAGACAAGAGCAGTTTTGGTGTAGAAGGAAAGACAAAAGCCTGACTGGAATGTGTTCAACAGAGACTGGAAAGAGAGGAGGTGGGAATAATGACTATAATGTGGAGAAGTTACGGTTCATTTTGTAAAAACAAAACCACAATAATTTCCATCTCATGTGTTTTTTTTTATGTTACATAAGTTACATGTTAAGTTGTAAATCACTATTAAATTGCAGTTAAAACACTTGATTATTTAACCTCATAATAGGCTCTGGTTATAAAATATACGATACTTTCCTGTCTTGTTTTGTAGTTCTGTTTTTTAAAATACAATTATGCCACTCTGAGGGCCTCTGAGGGATAAATTATACTAGTTGTTAATAACGAGGGTAGCAAGGGACTGTGTTTGAAGATGAGATGGAAAAACAATGCAGCAGATTAATTAATAATGTGACACATCTGGATGTTTTCAGCTCTCAGACTGCAGTAATGATCCCATCTCCTTGACTACCAGCAGCTGTTCATGCTTGTTGTCAAAAACAAAAACAGAGTCTTGCAGAAGCTTAAAGCGGAAATGGTAAATAGAAAATTGTCTTTTCTCTGCAGAAAACAAACAAAAACCCCCACTGAAATGCCTTCCCCCTAATCACAATACACTTTTTTATAAACAGTTAAATGATATAAGTTAAAGATGAAGCCCTTACATATGACAAAATTAAGAGATCTATGTAGCCTTTTCAGAGAAGAATTAACTGAGATTCCAACTATAGCTTCTATGTTGGAAGAAAAAAGTCAAGATCAAAAAGCCACAATCAAATAATCAGGTTCAACACTCCCCATGATCCCATCTAATCAGGATCCTGAGACAACTTCACAACATTGTAATAAATTAAGCTAACAAATACCTGAAGCTCTGTTCTTCAAGAATAAGAGGTCAATACCAATCCATGTATGTGTAGCAGTTCTGTTCATTTGTGTCAGATCACTAATAAGTTGATTTACTCCCTTGCAGATTAATTCATTCATGTATTAAACAGTTATTTGTTATTTATACCTGCTATGCTAGACCCTGGAAATACAAGAATGGACAAGGTGTGGTCCCTCACAGAGCTTTCAGTCTAGAGGGGAAAACAGACAATTACAAAATGATGTAGTAATTATTATTCTCTTATTACTAATAGCTATTGTGTGGTCCTTATGTGTCAGGTGCTATCCTAAATGCCACATAGATTGTCTCATGGGAAGAGAACTGGGTGTCTGGGAGACAGGGGTGGGAAGGAGGCTTTTAACTATAAACCTGTTTGTTCCTTTCGAATTTTGTACCACTTGAGTTTTTCACTATCCATTTGTTCTGCTATAACCAAATACCTGAGACTGGGGAATTTATGAAGAACAAATACTTATTTCTTATAGTTCTGGAGGCTGGGAAGTCCAAGATGCTAGTCCAAGGCACTAGCATTAGTATCTGGTGAGGATTGCTCTCTGCTTCCCAAGATGGCACCTTGTTGCTGTGTCTTCACACGGTATAAGTTTGGTGCCAAAGTAATTGTGGTTTTAGCATTATTGAAATTTGCCATTTGATATTGGAATACATTCTTAAATAAACGTGGTTATATTATACATCATTTTAATGCACATTTCTCACTTTATGTTTTTTGCTGATGACTTATTATTTGCTAACTATTTTATATTTATTTTACATTATGGAAATAATGTTAGACAAAAAGCAAATCTGAGTGATTTTCTTATTCGGGTTCAAAATGGGTCGTAATGCAGCAGAGACAACTCGCGACATCAACAATGCATTTGGCCCAGGAACTGCTAATGAATATACAGTGCAGTGGTGGGTCAAGAAGTTTTGCAAAGGAGATGAGAGCCTTGAAGATGAGGACCACAGTGGCTGGCCATTGGAAGTTGACAACGACCAATTGAGAGCGATCATCAAAGCTGATCCTCTGACAACTATATGAGAAGTTGCCGAAGACCTCAACATCAATCGTTCTATGGTCATTAAGCATTTGAAGCAAATCAGAAAAGTGAAAAAGCTCAATAAGTGGGTGCCTCATGAGCTGACCTAAAATAAAAAAAAATTGTCATTTTGAAGTGTCATCTTCTCTTCTTGTTTGCAACAACAACAAACCATTTCTCAATCAGATTGTGATGTGCATCAAAATGTGGATTTTTTTTTTTTTTTGAGACAGAGTCTCACTCTGTTGCCCAGGCTAGAGTGCTGTGGCATCAGCCTAGCTCACAGCAACCTCAAACTCCTGGGCTCAAGCAATCCTTCTGCCTCAGCCTCCCAAGTAGCTGGGACTACAGGCATGCGCCACCATGCCTGGCTAATTTTTTCTATACATTTTTAGTTGGCCAATTAATTTCTTTCTATTTTTTTAGTAGAGATGGGGTCTTGCTCTTGCTCAGGCTGATTTCGAACTCCTGACCTTGAGCGATCCGCCCGCCTCGGCCTCCCAGAGTGCTAGGATTACAGGCGTGAGCCACCGTGCCCGGCCCCATTTTTGCATCCTTTATCCCATTTGACCCTCCCATGAGGCCAGCAAGGCAAGTAGGGTCTGGTCTGGGCATGTGTACATTTCTACAGGTCTCTGATTTGCATCGCTCACTTACCCAGGGGGAAAATTTCCTAAAGTTCCTTTCAATACAGGTGCTACAACCTTATCTAAGAGTTCCTAAGTCACAGTGTTTTAAATCAGCTAAAAATAAAACTGAAACAGAATTAAGAAAGTATATAAAACATTTCAAATGAAAAAGTAATAACAGAAGCCTTATTAACTTGTTTGAAATTATTCATCTTTTATATATCTGATGCTTTATTTCCTAGACATAAAATAGTGCTTTCCATTATACTTAATTAGTATATGAAATATGAAGCATTATTTTTAAAAGACAGATTCTCAAACTCAAGAATTAATACTTGCTAAGTGATCACCAAAGTCCTTGTACAATTTGTTAAAACCACAAATACAGAATATAAAATCTTGAAATCATCTAACCAAACACCAAATTAAGATTCAGCTTGTATAAAGAGAAAATTAAAATCTATTTATATACAAAATTTTGTACACAAATGGATTTTTGTTGATTACTTTTGTTTTTAATTTTTTTTTTTTTAGAGATGGGGTCTCACTATGCTGCCCAGGCTGGTCTCAAACTCCTGGGCTCAAGTGATCCTCCCACCTCAGCCTCCTTAAGTGCAGGGATTATAGGCATAAGCCACCACACCCAGCCTGTTACTTTTAAAAACAAGGCAGATAATAAATTAATAATTACCTCCCTCTCTCTCTCTCTCTCTCTGTCTCATATTAGTAAAAAAATAAAATAAAAAAATAAAAACAAGGCAAACCAGCCACTATGCCTTAAACTCTTCCTGCTGGAACTTAAAATGACTTTTAATAATTTCAAGATTGCATAGAAAAATAAATTGTTTATTGTTGAAATTACAAATAATTTTTCTTTTGAACTTATAAAAGTTTTCAGTATTCACTCCAAAGTTTCTAGAGAACAGTGTCCAATATTAATGTGTGTTTTTTTTCCTACTAAAAAAAGGAAAGAATTCTACTTGGGAACAACACTTTTAGAGTCCATTTTCCCCCGTAAATTCCCCTTGGAACCAGACATCAGCTCTCACAAATAAGCTCTTCACCCGACTGTGAAGAAATATTTGCTACCACACTTATGCACTTGGTCTTCTTACTCATTTAAAATCAGATTTTGTAGGTATTTGGTGACAAACTATTATTATTTGCATAAAATTGTCCAAATATGTACTGATATCAGACAAAAAAAACCCTGCTAATATCTGAAACTAAATCTCAACTTAGACAATAAGGATTTTATTTATATGACTATTGTTGAAGTTAACTGTTAAGATGTTCTATGGAGATTAATGCCATTACCCCATAAATAGTCACTTTTTCCAAAGACGTGTTCAAATCTCTCAGGCCATACAATTCACAGTAAGGACCTAGATTTTGGCTTCTAAAACTTACAATCAGTCATGACAGGCTGACTTTGACAAATGATCATCCTATTAAAAAAATAAAAGCCACAAATTATTGCTTTCTTTCCTCTTTCTGGACAGAAACCAGTCATGGAAGATTTTAGGACATACTGCATACTATGACTCCCTCAAACAAACCGGCCCCCCAGAAGCATAGGATGACAAGGGTGTTTTGGGAACATTTCCTGTAAGAATCTCCCTACATTAAAAATTATCCTAGACATATCTGTATTTTTCTCAGAGCCTTCCCAACAAAGACTCTGCCGTACATTTCTGTTAACAGCTCTAACAGATGGGGCAAATACATTATCCTCACGCAGACACTTTCAGTTTCTTTTTCTTGGCCTTGAGTACCGGAGGCAGAGATATCTTAAAGGCTGTCCTGAAATGACACGAAGAAGGAAACACTTTTTAATGCTCTGAACTCTCCGAAGCACGAGCCACCCACACAGCTCAAAGATACTTACTCGCACGTCGTGCAGATAGGGCTGAAATTGCAGAATACTGTAAATTAAAAAAAATAGAACAGGGTGATTTAAAACCCACACAGTTATTTTCTGCCTGCCCCTTGACAAAGAGAAAGAAGAAAACTCGGCACATGAACTTACTGGACAAACACACAGAACAGACATAGCCGATCTCAATGAGGTTTCGATGACAGAAGCAAGCGGCCCTGTAGTCAACGTGAACTGGGGGTGGGAGGATTAACTGAGATCTCTGATCTTGATCGGGAAGAAACACCCACTGCAAAAAAAAAAAAAACAAGGGACTTTTATTCAAAATAAGGGAAAAAACGACCTGGAGCCCGCCCTCCTCGGCTTTGAAACTCCAAGGCCACCCGCTTACTCCTTTCTCCCGTTCGTTCCCCAGGACATCGGGCCGCATTTTACTCAGAGCACTAGGGTCACTGCTGCTGTTTCCTTACCAGCAGATACTGCAGCAGTGAGGGCATCTGGGGCACCTTCAAGTACAGGCCTCCCGTGATGTCACAAGCCTGCAAGACACACAGAGGGCTCTCTGCCAAACCAGCACTTACTGCGTTTTTCCAGAGGGGTGGAATTCTCACCGGTAATTATTCGGGTCTGCAAAAGGAGAGGAGGATGTGACACTGCAGATTAAAAGAGAACATTTTCCCAGCGTAAATGAGGACCAGAAACTTCCAGTTACTTCTCGAGATGTTCAGAATCTCTTATTTTTCCCTCTTGACTGACACCTTTCACTTTTTGAAGATGGTGGTGTAGCAGCGTTTGCCCTTTTTCCTGTTTGCTACTGCCACAATTTTATTGTTGCTGTATTTATTCGTTTTCCTTATGCTTTTTGAGTAAGACCTTTGAGATATAACATGCCATAAAATTCACCACTTTAAGGTGTACAATCCAGTGGTTTTTAGTGTATTCAGAGTTGTGCAACCATCATCACCACCGTCTAATTCCAGTACATTTCCATCATTCCTCAAAGAAACCCGTGTGCCACACCCATTACCAATCACTCCCCATGCTGCTCCCCAGCCCCCGGCATGCCTCACTCTGCTGGCTCTGTGGACTTGCCTATTCTGGGCATTTCATATGAATGGAATCATACAAAATGGGGCTTTTGGGGACTGGCTTCTTTTTTTCTTTTTCCTCTTATTCTTTTTTTTTTTTTCTTACAAAGTCATCTGCTCTGATGGCTTCTTTCATTAAGAATGTTTTTAAAGTTTATCCCTGCTATAGTGTACATCAGCACCTCATTTCTGTTTACAACAAATATTCCATTGTATGGATACGCCACAATTTATCTATTCATCAGTGAATGGACATTTGGTTTGTTTCCATTTTTGAGCTATTATGAATAATAAAGCTATGAATATTCAAGTCCAAATTTTTGTGTGGACATATGTTTGCATTTCTCTTGAGTATATACCTAGGAGTGGAATTGCTGAGTCACATGGTAACTCTATGTTTAACTTTTTGAGAAAGTTCTAGACTGTTTTCCAAAGTAGCTATAGCATTCTGCATTCCCAGCAGCAGTGAAGGAAGGATCCAATTTGTTTTATCTGCTCACCAACACTGGCTACTCCAGTGCAGTGAAGTGGGGTCTCCCCGTGGATTTGCTTTGCATTTCCCTAGTCACTAATGATACTGAGCATCTTTTCATGTGCTCATTGGCCATTTGTAGATCTTCTTTGAGAAATGTCTACTCAAATGCCTTGCCCATTTTTAAGTGAGTTATTTGTCTTATTGGTGAGTTTAGATGAGAATACAAATCCCTTTATCAGATATGATTTGCAAATATTTTTCCCAGTTGTCTTTTTTACTTGCTTGATGGTAGCCTTTGAAGCAAAACTTTTTTTCTTTTAGACACAGGGTCTCACTCTGTCACCCAGCCTAGAGTGCAGTGGCATGATCATAGCTCACTGCAACCTCCGATTCCTGGAATCAAGCAATCCTCCTGCCTCAGCCTCACAAATAGCTGGGACTACAGGCACATTCCACTACGTCCAGCTAATTTTTTTATTTTTTGTAGAGGGCAGGGTCTCACTACTGCCCAGGCTAGTCTCAAATACCTGGCCTCGAGCAATCCTCCCACCTCGGCCTCCCAAAGTGCTAGGATTATAGGCATGAGCCACCACTGCACCTGGCTGAAATTCAGTTTTTTAGTTTTGATTAAAAAGCAACATATAATAGTGCTGCCCAAAAGAAATATAATGGAAGAAACATATATAATTTATAATTTTCTACTGCCTCCATAAAAAAGAGAAAAGAAACAGATAAAATTTGTTATAATTAAATATTTTATTTAATTCAATATATCCAAAGAATTATTTTAAATTATAATCAATACAAAAAATAATTAATTTTCATAACCTACACCAACCAAACATTCTTTTAAAACATACCTGTTGTAGGAGCCCTGAATCAGAGTCTAAAACGCAGGCATCGATCAAAATATTCTGAAAGGAACATTTTGAAAATATTATAGGAATAATAACATTAATGAGTACCCTATACTGAGAACCTACTAGTACCCAGACTGTATTCTGAAAACAGCTCATTTAATATGCATAATGATTCTACACAGCACATATTTCACCTGCATTTAGCAGCTGAAACACCCAGAACGTGGTGGGCTGTGGTCACAGAGCTAGTGATAGCAGAGCCATCACCCCACCCCGCCTGCCTCCAAAGTCTGCCCTTTCCATGACATCATGTTGCCACTCTATGAAAATATCATACATGGCTACAGCAGCATTTTACATTAAAACTTAAAATTTTTAGAAGGTTTTCTTTTTTTTTAAAAAGGTATCAGGGAAGAAAGTGTATTAATCATAATTCATCTGAACATTTCAGTTACTGCAAAGTAAAAATATTGAATTTTTACACAGCTCACTAAAGAGAGAGAAACTGAGGCAAGGTTTATGCAGCAAACTGTCAAACTAGGGATTCTTGGGATTCTTAGGTCCAAGGATGAATTAAAAGGGGTTATCCGAATACCATGAAACTATATGCAAAACTGCAAGGCGTGCACACTGTTCTAGGGACCCCTCAGATTCTCAAGCAATCCAGGACCCACAATAGAGAAATAACTAGTACACAGTACGGATTCTGGATTCCTAGCCCATTAATTTTTTCAGACTCTCTCACTGAACAGGCCATCTAAAAAATAAGATTGATTTCTTCCTTCATTATGAAACAGACATTCTTTAAAAGGTGGGATCTCAATTCACCTGTTTCTGTGCTGCAAAGATGACATTCATGAAGTTCATGTACTGCAAAGCACTGTCTTCTGCTGCCTTAATCACCTACAAATTAGAGTCATATTAATACCTCTCAGGCACATCCCTCTCAAATGTCTCATTCAATACTCTCACTCAAATGTCACACAGTGTACAGTGAACCATGACCAATATTATTTTTCCAATTTGTCTTCCCATTTATCATTATTAAATAGTACCCAAAGTATAAAGATGATAGCAAAATTTCTCCCCAAATCCTATCACCCAGAGATACACCTTGTTAATACTTTGATGAACAACCTTCCAATATAGAGAGCATCTAAGTGGACAAGTATATACACTCACACCCAAAATACACACACACACCCTGAGAGGTATAATTGGATGACAGTCTACCTAGTGTTCTGCAATCCGATTTTTCAGCCCACAATATATGGGGGGATCTTTTTATGCCAATGAATTGGAATACATATTGTGCTTCTTGCTGACTTCATAGATTTCCACTATCTAACTATGTATAGAGGATATTTAAGCAGTTTCCAACTCTCAGTTTTAAACCATGCTGTGATGACACCCTCATATACCCTTTGCACAAATCTCCAATTGCCTCCCGAAGATAATTGGTGATTAATAAATTGAATGCACATTTAATTTTGATACTGATTACCAAACTGCCCTCCAAATAATTTTACCAGTTTATCCTCCCATCAGTGATATGGGAGGACCATTTTCTGTAACCAATTTCTAACATCATTGTCAACCCTGGGAACTATCAGATTTTTCACTTGTGCTAAGCAATAAGCAAACAATGAAAACCTCGTTATTTGACATTTCTTTGCTTCCTAGTAAGGCTAAATACATTTTCTTTTTTCTTTTCTTTTTATTTTTTTTTTTGAGCCAGAGTCTCCCTCTGTTGCCCAGGCTGGAATACAGTGGCACAATCATAGCTCATTGCAGCCTCCAACTCCTGGGCTCAAGCGATCCTCCTGTCTTAGCCTCCCAAAGTGCTAGAATTATAGGCATGAGCCACTGTGCCCAGCCTATAATATGTTTTAATGACTAACAGAGCAAGTTCCTACTTATTATTCCCTTTCAGAAAGTTCCTGGCTATTCTCCTTGATTTATTCTTTCAGATAAATGGTTGACTTTCTTTCTTAAATCTTTCCACCCTGCCAGAAAAAAAAAAAAAGACCTTATTGATATTCTGACTGAGACTGCATTGAATTTACAGTGTGACTTTGGAAAAACTGACGTCCCAGAATAAAATACGGCCCTCCATTTATTCAGTTTTTACTTCTCTCAAAATTTTAGTTTTTCTTTCTAATCAGTTTTACACATTGCTTATTAAATTAATTCTGAATACTTACCATTTTTTGCATCTATTATAAATGGGTCTTATTTCCCAGTGTTTTCTAATTGTCTATAGTTAAATATAAACATAGTATTGATTTTTTAAATCTTACCAATATCCTTGATTTCATTTCCTGATTATCTATAAAAAGATAAAAACAGATTACAATGTAACTAAATCTTACCAAACATATATGGTTTCCTAACCAATTCTTAAGCAGTCCACCAAACACATAGTAGTAAAATAGGTAGGATTACAGTTCTCATAAAAACGTCGGCTCCTACCTTTGACTTCTTTGTTCATTCTGTGAATGTCTTAATTTCTTAGCATTAAGGAATACAAAAATATTATTTTATTTCATAAATATTTATAATGAACATGAAAATAACCTCAAATTTTAGTTAAACCCAGCAGCCACCTAGCTAAAAAAGGAAATGCCCCACTTAACTGTGATAGATACACTAGAGTGACTGGGGGTTTTCAATCACTAACTCTGCATTCAACTGGGCTTTGTAACCTGATCAAAATATGATCTTTGTCTCAGAAGATTAAAATTACCACTATCTTCCTGTTCTATTATTATCTACCATGTCCTAGATTTGAATACTAGGACCACAAGTAAATCAATAAGCCAATCAACTGTGGTAACAAATTTGAAAACCATACAAAGACGATCAGACGACCCAAATCAGAGTCTGAAAGGACTCACTCCATATCGTCCAAAAGAATTTTTTGATTACTTAAGACTGAGAGAACATCACATAAACAGATAAAACTGAAAATGCTTAGAAAGGTGTTACAGCCCTGCGCTAAGCACAAAATAACCTGTTTGCCTGTAGAGAAGCAGCTGCTCATTTATTAAGCTTCGGGGTCAATACATAGCTTTTAAAATCAAACACTGTTCCCAACTCCCATCTCTTATTTTGATGAATCCCCAATTTGTCAAAATAAGAAACAAGGAAGCATCCTGAGGAGGCACTGGGTGCAAGCAGAAGGACATACTGTAGACACTGGAGTTTTCTCACTGTCTTAAAGACATTTTAAAGCCAAGATAAACTATTTTTTCATTATCTACCACTTTATTATACTCATGCCTCCTAATGGACACTCAAGATTCTAAGTAATGTCACAAGTTAAGATGCCTGTTACAGAAGACACCCTCTGCATCATTCAGACACCAAAGATACAGCAAAGGGCTTTGGCCAGGGATCCTGCCAGCAGAGTTTCTGTATGTTGACCCTTTATGTCACCTACAAATAACAAAAAACAAAAAACATTAAAAAGGGAATTTTTAATTACTTTCTTGAACTAAAATCATTTAGTACTTTCTTGAACAAAGTATGCTTTCAAACCAAAGCATTTAGAGGAAACACTGCAATCATCTGGAGGAAGGGCTCCAAACCTGGGCCAATGTGCCCTGCAGGGGACGTCTGGCAACATCCGAAGGCATATTTGCTTGTTGTGACTGGGGGATGTTACAGCATCTAGTGGGCGGAGGCCAGGGATGCGGCTAAGTATTCTACAATGCACAGGACAGTCCCTACAGCAAAGAGTTGTCTAGCCCCAAATGTCAACAGTGCTGATGTTGATTTAGATACCAAGGGGTCAGATTTGGGAGATACTTCTGAGGCTAAACTACTGGGATTTCATATAGAATTAGATGTTAGATGTGAGAGGAAAGTAGTCAAAAGTGAAAGCTTTAAATTTAGAAAACTAGGTGGATGAGGGTGACAGAAATAGGGAATGGAAGTTGTGGCATAATTGACGGCAAAGATAATGAAGCTGGTCTGGGCCATGTTAAGGAAACAGTGGGGCACTTAAATGGAGAAGTTTGAGCTTAAAAGAAATCCTGGGTTAGAGACAAAAATTGGAAAGTATTCACATATAAATGATTGTTAAAGACAAAAGTGGATGAAAACATAGACAGAAAAGAAAAAAATAAAAATAAATACTTTAAGAGACAAGATAAAGGAAAAGTTAGAAATGGAGACTAAGAATCGGTTCAAAAAAGAGGAAAAACAAGGCCGGGCGCGGTGGCTCACGCCTGTAACCCTAGCACTCTGGGAGGCCGAGGCGGGTGGATAGCTCAAGGTCAGGAGTTCAAGACCACCCTGAGCAAGAGCGAGACCCCGTCTCTACTATAAAATAGAAAGAAATTAATTGGACAACTAAAATTATATGTAAAAAATTAGCCGGGCATGGTGGCACATGCCTGTAGTCCCAGCTACTTGGGAGGCTGAGGCAGAAGGATCACTTGAGCCCAGGAGTTTGAGGTTGCTGTGAGCTAGGCTGATGCCACAGCACTGTGCAGCCAGGGCAACAGAGTGAGACTCTGTCTCAAAAAAAAAAAAAAAAAAAAAAGAGGAAAAACAGGTCAATAGGATATCCTTAGAAGCCAAAAAATATCTTTCAGGAAGTGAAGGCTGGCTCACACCTCTAATCCCAACACCTTGGGAGGCCTAGGTGGGAGGATTCCTTGAGGCCAGGAGTTCGAGACCAGCCTGAGCAATACAGCAAGACCCTGTCCCTACAAAAAAAAAGAAAAATTAGCCAGGTGTGGTAGCACGTGCCTTGAGTCCGAGCTACTCAAGAGGCTGAGGCAGGAAGATCGCTTGAGCCTAGGAGTTTAAGGTTTCAGTGAGCTATGCTGATAACACTGTGCTCTAGCCCAGGCAACAGGGTGAGACCTATCTCACAAAAAAAAAAAAAAAAGAAAAGAAAAGAAAAAGAAAAGAAGTAGCCAGGCACAGTGGCTTGCACCTATAGTCCCAATTACTCAGGAGGTTGAGGCAGGAGGATCATTTGAGCCTAGGAGTTTGAGATCAGCCTGGGCAACATAGTGAGATCCTACCTCTAAGAAAAAAGGAAAAAAATTAGCCACTGTGGTGGTGAGCACCAGTAGTCCCCAGCTACTTGGGAGGCTGAGGCAGGATGATCCTTTGAGCCCAGGAGTTTGAACATGCTATGAGCTATGTGATCAGGCCACTGCACTCCTGCATGGGAGACAAAGGAAAAGACCCTGTCTCAAAAACAAAAACCAAAAACACCAAAAAAAAAAGTAGTAAAGGCTGGTCAACAGCGTCAAATGCTGTAGAAGTGAGGCAAATTACACAGACTTTGATGAAAATGATTCTTAAAAAGAAAAGAGAAAGAGGCCGGGCGCTGTGGCTCACGCCTGTAATCCTAGCACTTTGGGAGGCCGAGGCGGGCGGATTGCTCAAGGTCAGGAGTTCAAGACCAGCCTGAGCAAGAGCGAGACCCCGTCTCTACTATAAATAGAAAGAAATTAATTG
>CAUYRT010038974.1:0-44551 GCA_963574885.1 Lepilemur ruficaudatus
TCTAGGTCTCACTTTCCACCAATCACAAATGCTTCATGAAAATACTTTTAAATGACTCCTAACACATGTCCTGAAGCTCAGACTTTTCACCATACCTTGGAGAATGCTCTTTACTATAACTTCCGTGTGATCAGCCAGGAGATCCGCCTTGGAAATTGCAGCTAGGGACAGGTAGTTGGACATATTCCTGCACAGTTCCTTGGTGCCTCTGTGGAGGAATTTCACTGCAATGGGGATGGCTAATGCCATCACAGGGGCCCGGTTGTAATTCTGAGGAAATATAAGAAAGCATGAAATAAGTGACTCATTCATTCAGGTATTCATTCATTCAAAAAATATTTATTGAGCTAAGCCTCCAGAGTGCAGCTGTGAAAACACAGGCCCTGCCCTGTTTACATTGTATTGGGGAACTCTGGGAACTCTTGGTCTTGTTTGGGAGACCTAAGACAAACAGGCACTTAACAGACTAGCCTGATGAAGGCTGTGACAGGCAAAGTGCAGGGTGCTAAGGGAGCAAAGAAGGAACGCCCAATTCAGTCTTTGGGGTGTCAAGAAAGACCTCTTGGAGGAGGTGATCTCTTAGCAGGGACATAATGGATGAATGGGAGATGGCTGGGTGACGGCTGGATAAAAAGCAGACAGAAAGAAGGAAGAGCATGTGCAAAGGCACAGAGGTCAGAGAGTGCTTGGTGCATTGGGAAGTTGTAAGCAGCTCAGCGTGGCTGGAGGGTAGATGTGCAGAGAGCCTGTGGGGGGAAGGAGGGGAAGGAAGGGGTGGGAGAGGTACAACAGGGCATGATCATAAAAGATCTGACATGCCAGGCTAAGGAGTTTGGAATTGATCTTTAGGGCAATTGGGGGGTCACTGATGAGAGCTATAACTCTTCAGATTTATACTTGAGAAAACAACCAAAGGAATGTTGAACAAGTTGCTTTTTGATTATATTTTAAAAACTAAAGTTTCAGCTAATGAGATTTGGAAGAAGGAAATAAATGAACATAAGACTAAAAACTAAAGGAATGCTGGATCCTAAAATAATTCCCTTGTTGATTTGCTTTGAGACTGAACATATTTTATATGTCCTTACATATAAAATAGTGCTATTTTCAGCATTCAGTTACGTAATTAGGGAATAATATTTGGAAAATACAAATTGTTTTCTTAAAAACAAATGGTACATATTTACTACCTCTGATCATCAATCCCACATCTTAGACTGACTATACAGAAAAAGTTGCACAGTGCACAGTGTGTTTGGGAAGCTGACTTCATATTATTATATTATAAATGAAAAGTGGTTGTTTTTCTCTGTGAAAGGTGCATATCTTTCCATCCATGGAGTATGCCCTCTAGTACCTCCTACAATTTTGTGTTTATAGCAGGTACTCAATATCTGCCAAATTTATTAACTAATAAAGAAAATGTAAATCCATTGGGATAGTTGTAACTGGGAACATAATGTGGTGGAAAGGGCATCTGATGGAAAAGCAAGACTCTGGATTCCAATCTCAGCTCTGCCACCATCTTGCAAGGGCATCATGGAGACGGCATCCAACTCTCTATGTGTCACTTGTAAAAGTGATTATCATCATCTTTTGCAATCAAACAGTCTTTAATAAATGACTTGATAAAAGGGACCCAAAGCAGACATGACATCAACTGCCTGACACAAGGAGACTTTCTAGGCTGCTGAAGGATCACTGACCTTGTAAATAGGCCAAGTAGTGACTACCATCCAAATAGAGATCTACCTTGGGGTAATCAATATCTAAGTTTGTCTGCATGATATTGAGAACATCGAGGGAAAACCTACCATGGTAGACAAGAGTATTCTGACAGAAACTACTAACTGTCCACTAATAACAATTTATCTCTTTTTCTTTCAGTAATATATTCCTGAATTTCAGTTGGGATATGACCACACAGCTAAAGGCTGCATTTCTTAGCCTTCTTTGCAATTAGATGTGGCCATGTGCAAAATTCTGACCAACGGGATAGAAGTGGCAGAAATGTGTTCAATTTCTAGGTTACTATTATCATGAAGTAACTTGGCTTCTTATTTCTTTTTTCGCTTTAATTCTGGTTGGGATGAGTATGTAGTATCAAAGATTGAAGCAGACCATGGGTTAGAAACCTTGTGTTGAATGATATAGAGAAAATAGAAGGAGACTGGGTTTGTGATACCATAGTGGCATCAAATTAGCCCTGGATTGATGCTCTTAAATTGGTTGATGAGAAACAAAGTTCTGTGTTGCTTAATCCACTCTTATATTTAGAGCTTTGTTAAAGCAGCTAAGCTTGTACCCTGATTAAAACAATGCAAAGCCAAGGCCATGTTCATTCTTCAACTTTCCTCTGTAGCTGAAAGAGAAAATTATATAAGGAAATGTAGAATTCCGTATTTATGCATCACTCCCTACAATAAGGACAAAAGAAAGGACACAAAGCAAAAATTGGCATTGATATATATGGTCCCTGAGAATATATCATCTTATAAATGGGATAATTGAGTCATATTGGATATTCATATGGGAGAAAAACATATCTTGACTTCTATATCTGCCATAACAAAAGTCAATCCCAGACAGATTGCAACTCTAAAGGTGAAAAATAAAACAACAATGGTAGAAAAGAAAACACAGGAGAACATCTTGATGGCCTCACAGTAGGCAGAGATTTCCTCAAACCTAACTAAAAAAGTATTAACAATAAATAAAAGTCATAAAGTGGGTAAAATTAAGATATTTTAATTATCAAGAGATATTAAGAAAGTGAAAAGAAAATTTAACTAGTGAAATAGCATATTTGTAATACATTTTTACAACAAAGGTCTGTTAGTACTCAGAATATGTACAAAAAACTCTTCCAAATCAATAAGAAAGGACAGACAACCAAATAAAAAAAATAGAGGACTTTAACAGATACTTTACAAAAGAGGACACCAAAATATCCCCAAACATGAAAATATACTCAATTTCGTTAATCAATAATTTTTGTTTGTGTTCTGATTACAAAATTGTATTTAGTGAGAATTTATCCAAAGATAATATGATCTCTTTTCTGAAAAAGAAGTATAGATGTAAAATTTCAGATTTCAGCTATTCTTTTAACCCAACTCAAAAGTTAGTATGAATATAGGATTGAATGTTGTATGCATGTATTATATAAACAACCCTTGTCTTTGGGTGTTATGAATGACAATGACATGCAACAGTGGGTTCAATGAAGCCAAGAGTATAATAATGGTGATGACAGTGTCAGGAAGATGACTCATTTATACACACTGAGTATGAGAGTCAGGTAAAGTAAATATTATGGGATAACTGAGGCACTCAAATGTGTGTTCTTGAGAGAGTTAGTGAGTCTTGGGAGTGATGATAACATTGTAACATTCATATCTTGATGTTGAACCTATAAATCCTTCCTGAAGTTACAGAAAATGCTATTGCTGTGGTTTTACCTGCCTCCAAATCATCAGCCACTAGACTCCTGCCCAACATCCATTCTTCTTTCTTCTGGAGACTACCCTAATTCCATTCTGGGGAACTGTCCAAGAATATGTCTAATGATGGCATTTCCACTTTTGGTCTCAAGGAAGGTCAAGTGACTCACACACTGACCAGTCAGAAAATTACATTTTCCTGGTCTGGACAATAGGCTCAAAGATAGGCAAGTTACTAAATTATAATTAAGGAGCCATGAAAGGTTCTGTGAAAGAGATACTCTCTCTTCTGCTGTATTTAAAGTACTGAGAAGGAAAGATTAAGAGTAGCTGCTGCCATCTTATAGCAGTAGCCATAGGAGAGAACCTGCGTGAGACTCAGGGAAATATGGATCTATCTGAGAGAAAAGTTGAGAGAAACCAGGTCCTTGTATTATCAGTTGAGCCCCATGCCGTAGGCTGTGCCTGAGGCCAGTTCTATCCCTAAATTTTCTAAACAAGCCAATTAAGTATCTTTGGCTTAAGCTTTCTCCCAGCCCAAGTCACTAGAAACAAAAATAGAACTGATAAATCTTTAATCTATCCCTGGAGTTTCATCCAATTTCCAGATGCAGGAGTCAATCTGACTTCTGAGCAGAGAAAATAGGTATTCTACAACCTAATTTGATATCCCACCGTTGAGGCAGCCATATTGAAAGCTCTGACCCCATTCTTTGGTGACAAATCACGTGTCTATATAGTAGTTCCACCCAGTAGGTCTCTGTCCTACCTAAGAGTTCCTAACACCACCAAAGTACCAGGACCATGGCCTGCAGCCAGTCTTCTCTGAAGACTTCTCTGAAACCCCTGAGTCTCATCTATATAATTTCTTGGGTTACTCCTATAGGAAGACAATCTCTCCATCACATGTAGGTTTTTTCTAGTTTAACTTTTAGATGACCTATTTTTGTCCCTGTCATGACTGGTCAAAGTCCCAGCTCTGAGTCACAGTCACATAATTCTATATTGTCTTCCCTCCCAGTGAATTTAATTGGGCCTGATATGACTGGGCCATTACTGATGTGATGAACTATGAGACCTCTCTGAGAGGCTGGCTATTCCCCTTCCCCTGGGGTTAGCCTCAGCTTCAGATGTCTGGGCATGTGCCTGGTCAGGCCACACATAATTGTTTGGGTTCACTGAGGTCAACTCACCAGAGAATTTCTAAAAGGCTAGTGCATAACCAAGCACAACAATGTACTCATCCACAGTGGAGGGCTTTCCTAGGTCAAACCTAAGGTATCATTTTCACGTTTTCAAGAGACCAAGGAGCCAGATTAGAAACCAGAATGTTCACTCAAGGGCACAAAATCAGATCAGAGCAGACAGAGATCCTTAGGGATATTTCATCTAGGCCATGGTGACACCTGATTAAAATAACACTCCTGTCCTATAATTGAATCCCCATCTCTGGTGACTGGAACTTTCCATTCATTAGATTCAGTCTCTATCTCCCTCCCCAGTAGTGCTCGGTAGACATGCCAAGATAGCGACTCCATCTTGAGCATCCTCTTTTTAACATATTCTTCAAACACGTGGTGTTTAGGAAAGCCAACTGATGTGGCCATTTTTCTCAATTATATTCTATCTCTGCTCCCTTGAGTTATATTCAAATTACTTATTAGAACATTAGGTGTTCCCCAAACTCTCGTTCTCACCTATATAATTTCTTGGGGTACTCCTATAGGAAGACAATCTCTCCACTGCATGTAAGATTTTCCCATTTTACCTTTTAGATATAACTTTTAGGCATATTTTTGTCCCTGTCATGACTGGTCAATGCCCCAGCTTTAATCCATTGTGAGGTGGAACACTATCACGTAATTCTCAGAGCTTTTCAACAGAGAACTCCATGCATACGTTTACTTTACTCTGAGTCTATCACCAAGAACAACTTGTAGGTAGAGGTACACATCTTCCATCAGAGGAATGTCTTTAAACACATGTACCCGTAACTTTCTGAGACACCAGACCAAAGGTGGTGGCACTGGGAAGTGTTCCCTACTTCCTGTGAACACAGACAGGCACAGTGACAGATCAATGGAAATCAATATTCCCATCAACTGACGTTTGTAAACAAATAATGAAAGATCAGGCCATCTTAACAAATTTGGTCACATTCTTTTATAATTCTACACGTTTTAGAGGGAAATAGTGGGAAGCCATTTAAGCCTCTGAAATATGATTCCAAGGAAAGTGTATAAAATTCCTCCAAAACACGTCATTATTATTTTTAAAAAAATTAACACACTCAATTTTTCTGTTTTCCTCCCACAAGTCATTTGGAAATCTTTCAAATGACATGAAAAGTGAAACATTAAGCAAAGAGCAAATAGTTCATATAAACCCCCCCAAATTGCCACCAAAGGCTCTCAACGTGCAAAACTGTCTGGCCAGTTTCTAGTGCATCAAGAAGCCATGGGCACTGCTGATGGCAACAGGATGTAGGTGAGGGGCTGGGAGGCCAAGATGAGACTGGACAGATGAGGGTCCTACAGCTCTAACAATGACCAAACAAGCCTCCTTTCAATGGCAGAGCTTCACTTTCAAAGGCAGCAAAAGGAGGTCCTAACACAGTAGATCTCAGGCCCATGGAATTATTTTATCTCTAGAATTATTTGGATCACAGAAATGCTAATGGCACATATGCAGAGAAAGCCCTATGATTATGGTTTTACAAATAAATCACTTTAACAGCAGCTGATAATGCCAGAGCCTATGGCCAACCTTGCCCTCAGTGCAGATGTGAGAATGTTGGTGTGAGTATCATCTTACACATAGTTTGGTGCTCAGGGAGCAATTCAGGGAAGCATAACCTAGAAATAAAGACTTGCTCATGGGGACAGTTATGTCTAATTGTAGAGCTAAAACAAGAGGGCTTTGTCTTAGGGATGCCAAGGATTATGTTTCTTAACTAGATTAGCACCAATTTGAGCTTGTAGTGGAACTTTTCCTTTTGAAAATGCATTTTGGGAATGTTTCCCAGTGTTTTAGACTTGAAAGGAGCAAAGCTTAATAGAAAAGATGTCTATCTGAGGTGATAGCAACTAAAAATCTCCTTGGCTCTCAGGCCTTGCATTCAACGAAGAGCTATAAAAAAGATTAAGCTCAAGAAATATCAAACTTCATTTATTAAAATAGGGTTCCTTGGTTAATTCATTCAGCATTGTCAAGCACAGTCAAACTAACTTCGTATTTACATATAAAATGGTCGATTCTTCACAGCATAGCTACATGTAAAATCTAATTGGCACATATGCCTGAGTTTTCCCAGTGTATTTTCTGATAGGTAATAGTGATCAGTTCTCAGGAACCTGGGGGTGTGTAGCGCGGTCTCCTCCCATTTCATGCCGCTGTCTGAGGATTAGTCTCTGAAGCCTGCTCTGGAGAGAAGTGCATCTGCTGTGGAAGCCAGAGGGCAGTCACATCTCCTGAGCACATTCATTCATTCAACCGTTTAATAAATATTATTTGAGTTTCTACTATGTGCCAGGTATTATACTAGGCACTGGGACCACTTCAGTGAATAAAACAGAGCTATGACTTGGGGAGAAGAGAGACAGGCAATAAACACTGGCTGTAATTAATAATTACATCAATAGCTTTTAAGGAAGTGTTGAGTGCTGTTTTAGAGTCTTCTGCAGTTGATGATGATGATGATAACACCAACCGAAGTTAATACTCATGCAGCACTTCCTATGTCCTAAATATCTGGCTGATTATTTAAGGTCTATTACTCATTTAACCCTCACCACAACACATGAGGCAGCTCCTCTTATCATCGACATTTTACAGATGAGGCAATTAAGGCACAGAAAGATTAATTTGCCCAAGATCACATTACAGCTAAACAGTAGAGCTGCGATTGCCTATTGAATAAACTTCTAAGTTAACACAACCAGTCCCACCTCTAAGAGTTGTGAAGGAAATGCTCTCAACTGTCCAAGGCACTTTGTGCCAGCCAGGGGCAGTTTGCGTCATCACACAGCATTGGCTGGGGAAGAGGAACTGAAGGACTGAGTGTGGAATCCAGGAGACTGGAGAGTGGGTCCTTCTATAAAGAGGGAAAAATAGATACTTTCTGATTTTCCAGCGATGGATTTGGGGATTATTTCTTTCCCCTCCTACCCCCAGACAGTCCTCTGTGGTTACTACCATAGCAGGAATGGGGGAAGAGATAAAATGCAGAGCTGATTAAATACATGGCAACAACCTGCTAAGAGATTTGGTTGGGGAAAAGGCTGTAACTGCTATAACCAGGACAGTGAGGATGAAGACATGCATTGGCTCTCAGCCTTCATGATGGTTGGCCTGTCAATTCTCTAGAATTTCATTCTAGTACATCAGCTATGTCAATAATTGTAACGTCCCTGAGGTGAATTTTAATTTTCATCAATTCTCTCCAAATTTGTGTTTATCCTAGAATGTAATATGGCTCATGAGCATACCTTCCCTTTTAGGATGTTACAAGGGCAATGAAATGGGTAACAACCAACTCCATATAGATACTTGGTCAGAGGAAGCTGTTAACCCTAGATAAGCTATAGTTTGAATTAGTTACTTCCATATAGCAGCTAGACCACAAATGGAGATTGCTTTTGTACTGAAAGATCCTCTTCATGTGCACCTCTCACCAGCAATTAAAATAACTGGATTTCAATGGTTTGATGTCTTGAGTGAAGCTAGCTGATGCTTATTTCCACTGCTCAACAAGACTGAATTTATTTGCTAGCCACAAATCACTACTTTTATTGAGCACTTACTGTGTAGCAATGTATTATGTGAACACTTTATATGTGATATCACCTTTAACCCTCATGACAGTCCTGAGCAGTAGTTATTGTTACCTCCATTTTTTTGCAGATGGCAGAATAGAGACTAAGAGAGAGAAAATACCTTGCCAATCTGTCATCTTGGTAAGACCAAGATCCATGTGACTTTGAAGCCTTCAATCTTCAAACGCTTCTTTGCTGTTCTACCTCTCAACATCTCCTGAGGCAGTCAGAATTTCAGACTGGGAGATGATCTGATTCAATTCTTTGTTTTATCCATGATAAGTTGAGAGACTTGTCTAAGGACACAGTATGAGTTGGTAGAAGTATATGGCCCAAGGCAACACAACAGAACTCACAAGTGCATGTCCCATGTACTGATATATTTTTTTTTTTCTTTTTTGAGACAGAGTCTCACTCTGTTGCCTGGGCTAGAGTGCCGTGGCATCAGCCTAGCTCACAGTAACCTCAAACTCCTGGGCTCAAGGGATCTTCCTGCCTCAGCCTCCCGAGTAGTTGGGACTACAGACACGCGCCACCATGCCCAGCTAATTTTTTTCTATATATTTTTAGTTGTCTAGCTAATTTCTTTCTATATTTAGTAGAGACCGGGGCAGGGCAGAGAGGGTGTCTTGCTCTTGCTCAGGCTGGTCTCAAACTCCTGACCTTGAGCCATCCTCCCGCCTTAGCCTTCCAGAGTGCTAGGATTACAGGTGTGAGCCATCGTGCCCGGCCCTATGTACTGATTTTGTATTGAGGAAGTAGAAGGTGAGTTCTGAATCTTAAAAGTTATGTTAAAGTTAATGTGGCAAGTTCATAAGTTTAGAGATCAAGAAAAGAAGGAATTCAGTATAATTCCCAATTAAAAGGAAATAGGAATGGTTGCCTGAAGTAGGTTTGAAGGTAGGTTGAAAAAAGAAATTTGGGGGAGAAAAAGAAAAGTGTGTGTGTGTGTGTGTGTGTGTGTGTGTGTGTGTGAACATATTTTGCTTATCATGACAGTCAAGTGGCCAGAAAAAAATCTAATGAAATGGCCAAGGTTGTGGGAAAAATAAATGGTTGGGCACGCCTGATCAGATACACAACACTGGGATCGGTTACCTTGGGAGGTGGGGTGGGGTCGAGAGGGAGTCACTCTTTTTGTCCTTTCATTTTGTGCAAGCTAAAAATGCTGAGTACCTAATTTTTGAAAGTTGGTCTGTTGTTATATTTCACTGAAAAAATAAAACAAAATGAGTCTTTTGGATTTCTAAATGGTTCCTACAAGAACCTAAATTAAAAGCAGTACAAAATCATCTTTTCAATGTGTACTGCAAGCCAAAAAATTCCCCTTAAATTTTATAAAAGGTGAATACAAATTCTGCGACTACAGTTTTGCCTTTGGTTCCTGGGGCTGACTTTCTGGGACCACATCCCAGAGGTGGCCAGACAAGATGCTGAACTTTGCTGAAAGGCGAGTTGCCTTTAGGGCCTCCTGCCTTCCATTACAGCAGCTTCTGTCTCCTCCTGAGGGCACACGATGGACATGCCTACACTGGCCCTATAGGCTGGGGTTGCTGCCCACTTCTGTTACTTACCCATCCTGCTCAACCAAGAGGCCTCTCCCTCAGCCCTTCTTTCTGTCCCTTCCCAGAATGTCAGTCCTTGACCTCAGGACCCGGTCTCATCAATCTTACAAACTCATTTACACTGAGTGTTGATCATCAGTAAGTTGATTCCCTACCCTACCCCCACCACCTTTAAGCAGGAGACATAATGCCTCACCCAGAATAAAACATCCCTTTATGTTAGAATTTTTGACATTTTGGAAGAGAGCATGCTTATAATTCTCTGACTCTGGCCTAATTTCACAATCTGTACTTTTGTACAAGCTATTATATTTTTTTTCTGCTTAGAATGTTCTCTCATCCTTGACTGTTTGATGAAATTCCTGCTCATTACTCATAACCATTTCCAAACATGACCTCCTTCCAGAAAACCTTCCCTGACTCTAGAACTGCATTAACACAGGAGACACTGATCAGAGAAAGCTCCTGAGCACCTGAAATGTGACTAGTCCAAAGAAAGATGTGCTAAAACACACACCAGATATATATATACAACTTAGTATAAAAAACTAGCTCATTAATTGTTATATTGATTTTATTTATGTCAAAATGAAAATATTTTGGATATATGGGGCTAAGGAAAATATATTATCAAAATCAATTTCGTCTTTCTTTTTACTTCTTTTTAAGCAACTGCTAGAAAACTTACAATTGCACATGTGGCTTGTATTTGTGGCTTGCATTGTATTTCCATCGGATAGCACTGCTCTAGAGTCTAGACTAGTGGTTCTGAACCTGCAGAGGGAGCTAGAAAGTATGGCTGATTTGTGAGTATCTATGATCTTTGTGAGTGTCTGTGGAATGGCACCTTAGAGTGAAATAAGCTATGTTTTTTGTGTATATCAATAATATATTCAAGATAATCAATGAAGAGCAGATGTATTAGGTCTTTGGTGTTTTGTCAAGCAGTATTCATCTTTCATCAATTTTGCTAAAAAATCCTCATTTCCTCCCCACTCATCCCTAATCCTGGAGACAAAGAAGAAACATCGTGGTGGTGCATGTAGAATCTTTTGTTGAGTTGACCAGCCCTAGGACTGAGCAGATAAAGTTAAATAAAATCCAGCTAAGCATGCACAACAATGACAGAAGAAAAGAAGAAGAAAGGAAGCTAACGTGAGCTGTCACTCACAGCGCTAAGCACTTTAACACAACCAGAATCTCTTGAACTGTGCTCAGTGGAACAACGGTTCTGAGGGATGTTCATCGGTGTTGTGTTGGGGAGGGGCAGGGGAAAGAAGTTTCCACGGTCAAATCAAATTGCAAAATGCTGGCCTAAACAAAGGTGACCAGATTTCTTCACTGCAGGACTTGACGGAAACTTCAACGTGTTGTGATAGCTCAAAAGGGAAAAATTGAATTCAGTGTTTCCCAACTACTTATTGACCACAGAAATTCTTTTGAGAAATACCTATCAACATCATTGATTGGTAAATTTGTTACAGATACTGTCATTTAATTTTCACTTTACAGTGAGGAAACTGTGGTTTAAGAAATTAAGTGACTGGCCCTAATTTCCATGTTCCACAACTGGTTTGTGGCTGAGCCAAAATCCCAAATTTAAGTTTACACCAGAGGCGGGAATTAAACATGGTCAGAACAGGCAAATATCATCATGGAGAATTCACAATATATATAAAAATACACTTTAAAATGACTTAGTCACTTCTTCCCACATTTCTCGAGCTCACTGCTCTCAGTTCAGTCTCTGCTTTCTCTTTGGATGAAAGAGATCTCCTCTTCTGAATTTCCTAGTACTCCTCCTGGGAAGGAGGGATAGAGGATTGGAACCTAGCATCTTCTCAGTCCTGGACCCTTTCCCCATGGATGCTCACCAGCGCAGCTGTGGACCCCAACCACCACCCCCCTTGCCAACATTGCCCTTCCGTTGTCTTAGAGTCTGTGCCAGTGCTACTTTGTACTTCTGTTCCTGCTTAATCCTTCACATAAACCTCGAAATTAAAGCATTTTAACCCCTTCTCAATTCAAAACCCAATGAAGGGCTTTGAATCCTTTGGATCTTGGCACATATTTCTTTACTGTTAACTTTTTATCTCTCCAAGTAGATTAGAGGCTTGCTGTGGTATTCCTTTGAATTCCCTATAGTGTGTCATACATATGGTAACTGCCTGATAGAACTTTCTCTGTTAATTACCAGCCTGTCCAGCTTAGCTATTGATGATTTGTGGTATCTTTTAACAGTATCTAAATGCTACAGAAACTTCCGCTCTTGGTTCAGAGACACCACATGTTCAACTAAGCTGCCAACCCAGTATCAAATAGCCTGATATTGAGCACTGACATACCTGTAAAATGCAACTCATGATATCAGATGCTATTTTTGCATGAGGAGTGTCTTCGTCTTTCCCGGAGGGTCTCAGGTTGTGTTCCAAGCAGGAGTCCCATAGCCCCACAAGGGCCTTTGCATGTTTTTCAATGGACTCTGTCTCTCTGATGGCTGTTGTGATTCTTGTGATACAGATTTCAACGACTGCTTGATCATTGTTATTGGTTTGGTAATCCTGTTTAGAAAAAAAAACCTTCATGTTAAATAATACTCTAGGACAAAATACTAACTCAGCCTATTACAAAATGGGTACACCAGGCTGTGTGCTAAGGAGTGAGGGCGTATAGTCCAATACAGCAAGGGCCTTCTTCACTGGAGATCGTGGTCTTATGGAAGAGTCAGGTATGCAAACATGCTGAAATGGAGCAGGTTCACCCTGTCTCTGATACACAGGGAGCAGTGAGAGTCCAAACGAGCAAAACTATTCACTTTCAGGTAGGTTTAATCTCCAGGCTATTTCAGATTCTAAGTCCACTACAGGTAGGGGTTACTTTTAACTCTGACATTTCAGGAAACTTTGTGAAATGTTTCAAATTACCTTCCGATTTCCCTTCATCATTAGCTTTCTCTCTCTTTTTGAACACAAGAGAATATACTATTTCATCTCTCCCTTTTCTGCCAAACCCACTTTAGCTTTCCTCAACTAAATTTAACCCCTTTCCCCTCAAATACCTCGTCATCTTTACTGAGACATAATAGAACCCTCCAAAACATATAAATGTGAAACACAGGCCCATCACTTTAATTTGGAAAATTGGTCTGTGTACTCCACATGGTGGATTTATAAAACTGAAAACATAACAAAGCAGGGAAGTGTTTATATCCTTACATCGTCACGTGCTTTCAGAGATGGAAAGTGATGGTGCTTTTCTGGCCAACTGCAACCTCCAGCCCTAGCAACCTTTTTTTCTTTTTTTAACTACTGTGACTAATGGGCAGTAAACATCTTGTACATGAAGTCTTCTCTACACTGCAAATTATTTATAGGCTAGATTTTCCAGAAGTGGAAATTTCTGAGACAAAGGACAGAAACCTTTTAAAGGCTCATGATACATACAGCTAAGCTGTGTTCCTGAAAAGTCTTACTAATTTAAACTCCCATCAGCTGGGATCTCCTCATTGCATGTTTGCAAGAACAGAATATTTTTAATTTTTGCTCATTTAATCAATGAAGAAAAGTATCTCATAGCTGTTTGACTCAGAAATTTCCTTGACTAAAAGTGAGGCTGAATATTTCTACATGTTTATGGGTCATTTGTAATTCCTCCTTTGGGAACAGCCCACTATATCTTATGTCTGTTTTTCTGTCGATGACTTCTTTTTTTTCCTTTGTCCTCTTTTGGTGCAATATCTTTTTCCATTAAGGATATTAAGTTAACGTTTGACACTTGGTTTGAAATATGTCTCCATGTTTTATTATTTCTAGGGTTGTTTTTTGTTTTTGCTGCTGTTCATTGACATGCTAAAATTTTAGATAATCAAATCTGTTAATCATCTGTAGTTTCACTATTTTTCTTTCTTTAAACTGGAAATTTGAGTTGTTTAAATTATTTGTTTATTTAATACATGGTACGAAATTCAAAAGATTTAAAGAAAAGGTTTGCAGTAAAAAGTTAGTGCCCCTCCCAGCCCTATTCCTCATCCCCTCAATTCCTTTTTCCAGTGGAAAGCAGGCTAAGCAATTCCTTACGTGTTCTCTGGAGGCATTCTGAACAGATGCAGACATCACCCACAAAGTCTCCTTTCTTTTGGTGTGATTCCTTCAATAGCTTTTTCTAAACTTCAAAAAAAATTTTCCTTATTCAAAAGTCTAATAAAAATCACCTCTATTTTTTTCAGGTTAAAAAAACTTGACAAAACATTCAACATTTGTTATTTTAGAACTTAATCTTTCAACCATTCACATAGCTCTTAAATCTATCTGGTATTTATAGAAGTAAGTAAAGATGTATTTTTTTTTCTAAATAGCTAATCTAATTTTCCGAGCATCATTTATTGAATAATCCATTTCTTTGTAATTGTTTTTATACCTATCAGGTTCTATTTCAAGGCTGTCTTTTCTGTCTGTGTGTGCCGTTTGTTAATTCTTTTACAATGTTAATTTTGCCACTTTCCTCATATCAACTCCAAAAATTTTTAAGGGTGTTTCTGAGTGCATTTTATGTCTTTTTGTTGTTGCTGTTAACATAATCTTTGTATTTTTTTGTTCTCATTAGAACTCTCAGTTACTGCTGATTAAGTGAACCTATTGCTTTTTGTATTTATTTTGTACCCAGCTGTTTGGCGCAACTATTCTTAATGATAATACATTATCAGATTATTCTATTGGGTTTTCTAAAAAGATGTCTGTATTTTATGCAGCCTTTCTGAGATCTATAACTTTTATGTATCTCATGGCTTGTTATTTCAGTTAGAATTTCCTAAGATATTCCATATAAAATTGGAGCAAGAATACTGGTTTAGTTTCTGGTACTAATTTCTGATTTTGGATATAAAATTTTATGATCAAAAATAAGAAAATACAGTAAATACTTTAAATCATATAGAATGCATCACTTTCTCCTTCAAAGTTTATATACTTGATTTAACTTCTCTAATAAGCATTATGCAGGCTTTATTGGGTGAGATAGATATTTTATAATATAATTTGTAATATTAAAGAAGTGTCAATTTACTACTTTATTGAGTTTACTTTTTAATCAAGAATGGATGGTGAATTTCATTTAATGCCTTTTTAGCATCTGTAGATATATCTTATTTTTGTCCATAGATCTATCTGTATGATAAATTATAGAAACAAATTTCCCAGTATTAGTTAACTTTGTATTCCTGGAATATATCTGACTGGTTTCTGGGAAATAAGTTTTTACTGTGCTGGTAAATTCTGTTACTATTTTATTTAAAATTTTTGCATCAATATTTGGTCTTTATGTTTGTCAAGTTTCCTATCAATTTTATGCTAATTTTATAAAAGGATTTTGGAAGATTTAAGCTCTTTATAATATTACTTATTATTTGACCTTAATGGTCCTGGCCCAAGAGAAGGGAATTAAAATTTCCTACAACTAATGTGTCTATCTGTTTTTCCTGGTATCTCCTGGAATTGTTGGTTTATAAATATTGTTGCTATATAATTTAATGCATAATCTTTATAACTCTTGTGAACTGAATTCTTTGGCATAAAAGAATCTTTTTTGTTTTATTTAATATTTTTGGCATAAATTTTTTCTTGTCTGATATAAAGATCATGATCCCTGTTTCTCTTGATTTGCATTTGCCCAGCATCATCTGCCCATTCTATTCTTATTTAAAATTTCTTTTACAGCCTATGTTGCATCAAATAAATGGTTGTTAACCCTTTTGATATAACTTTCTAGAAAACAATTTACTAGTCATTATTCAAGGATTCTTGATAGACAAAAAGAATGCCTAGTATGTGAGGTATACAAAAATAAGAAGGCAGTACCTCATCATCTTCTGATTGCAAACCATCCTATCATAATCAACAATTTTAACATGGCGGGAATGCACGCAAACCTCATGGATCTTCATTTCAGAACAGAAGGCCCTGCCTTACCAAATGAGTGAGCAAACTGCTTCTCACAGTCTTCAGCAAAAAGGATTTGTTTTTACTCAGCATTGATTTTCTATCTTGAAATATCATTTCCTGTGTTCTATCTGGTAATTTGACACGGTGCAAAAAAAAAGAAAAGCCTGCATATTAGGTTTGAATATGTGACATGGTTTTGTTGTAAACATCAAAATGACATGCTTAAATTTGAATTATTAGCATGTGTTTTACAATCAAATAAATTATTGTTTAGCTTTCTATCTTTTCAAAAATATTTTCTAAATCATTTTGGCGAATACGTTTCTTGTTTGCTGGATTTTGCCTTGTGATTCAATCTAAAAGTCTTTTTTAAAAAAATAGGTGAGTTTTTGTTCATTTACATGAAGTGATAAGATAGATATATTTGGCCTTAAATATGTCATATTAGTTTATATTATGCTTTTATTTTTTCTTAACTTTTGAAGTTCAAATATTTTACTAGGAAGTGGTACATCTTGGCTCAGACACAAGCAAGGCCAAAGGGCACACAGAAGCTGTGTGAACAGGTGACCCAGACAGCTACACCATTTACTACTACAGAAATGACACCTTACATTTAGGTGACACTTAACAGCCACATTCAGGGTTCCCTTATGACCAGCTGACAAAGGAAGAAAATGTCTGAAGGTGGTTTATTGATGGGTTGGCTGGGTATGTAGGTGCAAGTAAAAATTTGACTGCTGTTACAGTATACTCGGATGTGGCCCTGAAAGATGGCAGTGAGGAAACATTCTCCCATTGGACAGAGCTTCAGCCCATGAACCTTTGTGTGGAAAGAGAAATGTACAGGTAAGAGCTAAGTGTCATGGGCAGTGGTAGAAGGCTTGGCTGAATAGACAAGGGCCTGGAGAAGAAAGACTGAGAAATCAGAGATAGGAAAGTCTGGGAGTGTGGATAGACACATGGGATTAGGCACAAAGTGTAAATATCAATAAAAGCTGAAGGTGCAATTCAGTGAAAATACATCACATATCTCTGTGTCTTGGTCATGAACACCAAAACGCAATTTCCAAACTAAGAAAGTACAGAATTATCAGAGAAATTTAAAGGGGGCCTCTGGAATGAAGCTAGTGTCTGCAGAATAATGTCAGCGAGATTGTTGAACATAAGTAATACAGTCTATGATTTCTTTTATTTATTTATTTATTTTTTAGACAGAGTCTCACTCTGTTGCCCAGGCTAGAGTGAGTGCCGTAGGGTCAGCCTAGCTCACAGCAACCTCAAACTCCTGGGCTCAAGCAATCCTTCTGCCTCAGCCTCCCAAGTAGCTGGGACTACAGGCATGCATCACCATGCCCAGCTGATTTTTTCTATATATTTTTAGTTGGCCAATTAATTTCTTTCTACTTTTTAGTAGAGGCAGGGTCTCACTCTTGCTCAGGCTGGTCTCGAACTCCTGACCTTGAGTGATCCTCCCACTTCGGCCTCCCAGAGTGCTAGGATTACAGGCGCCCAGCCAAGTCTATGATTTCTAACTAGAAAAGTTAAGCAGCTGCCCATAAGGATACATTACTTCACACTGCTCATAATTGTAGCTAATATAGTAATATGAGGTATAGGTAAATCGGTTATGAATTTTAACATTACTATGAACCTCTTAAAGCTAAGAATTTCTTATTCCATAGCACTTTACTAAAAAGTAAAGAGATTTTTCAATTTAAACAATTTTATATATTTAAATCCTATATAATATATGAAGGAAAAAATATTCTCCAAAAAAAGTCCTTCAAAAAAGGGGGAAAATCTGAATAACCAGTTAACTCCTTCCTTCAACAAATATTCAAAAAGACAGAAAGAAAAACCTTTTAAACTTGTTTTAGTTATGTAATTGAATGGTTTAAAGTTTTTTGGTGAGGGATTAGCTTTGCAATTAGGGTTTTATGATTTACATTCAAGAAAATATCCTGTTCTTATGAAATATGTGTGTGTGTGCATGTGTTTATGTTTGAGCTCAGTACTGGGTCAGTACCTCTGCATATTCAAATGAGCAGCTTCTAAGGACCAGAGCTATTTAATGTCAAACTACCAAACCATATTTAGAGACTCATTCTCACAATGACTTGGTCATTGTCAATTTCAAAGTAATTTATCCTAAAGTGGCAAGGATGTCAAATTGGAGAAGTAGGACAATGAAAAAGCCACAGATCGTGCCGTTCCAGGTGTAGTTATCAGGATGGCTCACTCCCGCTCAGCCACAGACACTATCCTCCACGTCAGCATCCATTAACCTTTTAAGTCACCCTTCTCTATGCTGAAAACAGTCTCCAGGGAATGGCCCACTGGCAAAGGGAATGAGGAACACCTGAAATAAAGCAGTTTATGATGGGAAGAATAAATTTGGCATGGAAATGGAAGTTTGGAAGAGAAGACGGAGACATCCCAAGGCAGAGGATATAGTTATTTCTTCCTTCGTTCTTTTAGGGACAGCATAGCATAGTGGTTAAGAACATGGACTGTGTCAGACTGCCTATGCTCAATGCTAGGTTCTGCTCTTACCAGCTCTGCTATCTCAAGCAATCTCTTATCTTTCTATGCCTTAATTTCCTAATTGTTCAAATCAGGATATTATTAATATCTACCTTCTGTGACTGTTGTAAGAATCAAATGAATTAATATATGGAAAGGATTTACAGCAGTGTCTGGCACATAGTAAGTGCAGATAAATGCCAGGTATTATTCTGTTATTTCCCTTAAGGATACCAGAACCCTAAAAGCCAGCCTTGGGTTTAGAACATACGATGAGTTACAAATATTTTCTCATGTGATTGATATTTTTATACATTTATTTCATAACCACTTAATAATGTACAGGACAAAGACTACATAGTTATTACTCTCTTATAGTTATGTTCTACATTGGCATCCATACTAATAAGCCTTTATATTTGCATCACTCTTTCCACTTTTAAAAGCATGCATATATACATTATGTTATTTATTCTATCACTCTAAGACTCTCCAAAACCAAGACACTAACAACAAAAACAGCAAGTCATCCCAGAACTGATAATATTACTGGGATTCCTCATAGAAGCAACCATAATACCACTTTAGGATGTAACACATTCAACCCAGGCCATTCAGTATTCAAATAAGTAAAATCTTATTTAAACTTAAAAATCCCAAATTATAAAACACTCAAGGAAATGTACCAATATACTAATTTAATATGCTGAGTAAAAGTCAGCATATTAAACAGAGAGATGATTAGATAGTCAGAAACTTCAGGTAATGAAATTATTGACCTCAAATTATGAAATTATATGTTCAAAATCATTCAATGTACAAAGAAAAATTCTTTTTATGAGAAAACCACCAAGTCACTTTAAAAGAAACTTCTAGAAATGAAAAACTCAATAGATAGATGAAACAGTGAATAAGATATAGCTGAAGGAAAAACTTAATGGATTGGAAGACAGAGCTGAGGAAATGAAAAATAATGTATTACATAGAAATAGAAAATACAAAAGATCAAGAAGGATAAAATAGGATAGAATATCAAGGATAGGAGAGCAATGATTTTGTCTGCTTTGTTTACTATTACATTCTTAATGTGTAGAACATTACTGAAAGATAGCATGTGTTCAATAAATATTTGTTGAATGTACAGTGAGTGAATAAATAGGCTCTCCAAAAGGAGAGATCAGATAGAGAAGGCATCATTTGAGATAATGCTTAAGACCTTTCCAAAACTGATAAAAAGAAAATCTCAAACTCACAAAACACAACGAGGATTGAGTAGGAATATACAAAAAAACCTCACATTTAGTCATGTAATAGTGAAGCCATAGAACACCAAAGACACAGAGAAAATATTCAAACAGAGAAAAAAAGTAGAGTAGATGGAAAGAAACGGCAATTAAATTGATAGCAGATCTCATAATAGCAATAATCAAAATTACCAAGAAAAGAAATGGCTGCCAATCTAAAAATCTATTTCCAGGTAATTATTCAAAATTAAGGGGAAAAATAAGGACTTTTTCATAAAAATAAACATTGAGAGAGTTTATCATTACCAGACCTTCACTGAAGGGACTTTTTGTTTTGAAATGGGGTCTTGCTATATTGCCCCGGCTGGAGTGCAGTGGCTATTCACAGGCAAAGTCATAGCACACTGTAACCTTGAACTCCGGGCCTCAAGCAATCTTTCTGCTGCAGCCTTCCAAGTAGCTGGGACTATAGGCATGTGCTATTGCTAAGGGACTTTTAAAATGCGTACTTCAGAAAATAAGAAGTTGGATTCAGGGGGAAAAAAAGAAAGGTGATGAAAAAAATGACAAGTGAGAAAAGAAACAGGGAAATATTAGGTACTTTAAGTAAGCATTGGTTGTTTTGAAAAATCAGTTGTTTTAAAGAATTATTTCAAGTATATTAAACAAAGTGAATAAAAGTGTTGGTTAATAACATATAAGGTGGCCACTAAAGTATTCCAAGATCATTCTAGAAATAGAAGAAGAGAGCTCCTGAATAACTTTAGACATAATTATGTAATTAATCAAATATAAGAAGGTATCAATGATAAGATCAATCTTTATTTCATGTATGATAAAGAAAGAGGAAAAGACTACCAATTACATTGTGAGTGGCATCATGCCTTAAAGAGAGTCCTACACAAAACATGAATCGATCATACTAGACTCTCCTTTTCTTTGAAATTTTTTCATCTATTTCAAGAGAATTGTCCATTTCTCCTGGTCTCAGTTGTATAACTTATTAGAATAGTACAATTATAATACATTGTAGTGTAATAAGTAATCCTTTACCAATACCTCGGTAACAAAAAATATCATTTTTTAAGGTTCCATAATGTTCTCAGTTATTGCCTTAGAAGAAAATATGGAATTGCTCTCATTCCCTCAATGATGAATATTTGATTCACTGGTATAAAATTTATACTCTCATGCTATCTTTCCATGTCTTTCTGCATACACAATAAGTTTGTGTTTCAGTGCCATATTGTAGTCTAGTAGTTTTGAAAACATTTTAAATGGATATTTAACTCAACATTGGTAGGCACAATGATGCATCTGATTCAATTGAAATGATAAAATAAGGAGCAATATGACAAGTTCATGCACATGCAGACAATGACAACTATGTATGCCTACTCTCTGGCCAACAGCAATCAGAAGATTGCTATCAATGATAAAACACATATTTGTTTCAGGAATATTAATATGTAAGTAGTATCTATTTTAGAATTGATGAAATAGTGTGACTATTTGCTAAAATGTTAAAGGCAACTACATTAAAAGAATAGAAATAAAATGTGTAACCCTCAAACCACTAGTCCCAATACAGGTGGTAAATGAAATGACAAAAACTAATCAAAAAAATGCAGAAAAGAAGATAAATGTAGAAAAATCAGGATATATAAAACAAAATAAAATTAAGAAATACATCCAAATATATAACTTATCACAATAAATTTAAGTTGGCTAAATTTACATTAATAGATATTTTCAATTTGGATTATTTTAAAAATCTATTTACATAGTGTTTACTAATTATATTTAAGTCATAATGATGGAAAGGTAAAAGTAAAAAGATAGAAAAAGAGAAAGTAGGTATTATAACTACTACCCCAAAGAAAACAGGAAAACTTATTAGGAATAAAGATGTTCAGTATATACTAATAAAAGGAAAATTTCTCCAAGAAAGAAATAACAATTCTAAACTTGTGCATACATCATTAAAAAGCCCCCAAATGTATAAGGCAAGCTTGACATAATTACAAGGAGAAACTGACAAATCCAAAATTATAGAGGAAAATGTAAAAAAATCTCACAATAATTGACAGTCCAAGACAAACACAAACTTACTGAAAATATAGAAAATTTAAACAATGTCATCAACAAGAGTTCTCTAATCAACATACTTAATATATGACACCTAATAATTAGAGAATACACACTTATTTCAAGCACAAATGAAACATTTAAAGAGGCAGCATAATGTGGCCAGGAATATAGTTTCTGACGTCAAACTCTGTCCTTGATTCTTGGCTCTACTACTTATTCTGCTAATGAGTTATATAATCTTGGACAAGTTACATTATTAACCTCTCTGTGCCTCAGTTTCCTCATCTGTAAAATGGAGGTAACATTAGTATGCTTATCTCAAAATCTTACTGTAATAAACGTATTAACATGTGAAAAGCTCTTAGAACAGTTTCTGGCACATAGAAAGTGCTGCATAAGTCTTAGTTATTATTATTGACACGGATTAGCCATAAACTATGCAACAAAGCAAGTCTCAACCATTTCCAAACAATTAGTATCATGCAGTTCACATTTTCTGACTACATGCAGTTAATTTTTAACTTAACAAAAAGATTATAAAAATTCTTCAGGAAATTAAAAAGCAAACTTCTAAATCACTAATGAGTCAGAGGAAATCACAGTAAAAGTAAGAAAATATTTAGAATTCACAATGAAAATATGTCTCAAAACTTGTAGAATGATAGAATGATGCTAAGTAGTACCTAGCAAGAAATTTATGGTCTTAAATGCTTATGTTAGAAATCTTATATTAGTAAATTAAAATAGTCAATAAATTATACAGTTGAGGAAATTATAAAAAGAATAGCAGAATAAAGCTAAAGAAAGCACAAAAAAGAAAAATAATAAAGATTTAAAAAGAAGTTAATGAGATTAAAAAAAGATCCTATATGGGGGCCGGGCCCGGTGGCTCACGCCTGTAATCCTAGCACTCTGGGAGGCCGAGGCGGGCGGATCGCTCAAGGTCAGGAGTTCGAAACCAGCCTGAGCAAGAGCGAGTACCCGTCTCTACTAAAAAACGGAAAGAAATTAATTGGCCAACTAAAAATATATAGAGAAAAAATTGGCCAGGCATGGTGGCGCATGCCTGTAGCCCCAGGTACTCAGGAGGCTGAGGCAGAAGGATCGCTTGAGCCCAGGAGTTTGAGGTTGCTGTGAGCTAGCTGACTCCACAGCACTCACTCTAGCCTGGGCAGCAGAGTGAGATTCTGTCTCAAAAAAAAAAAAAAAAGATCCTATATGGATGATCAGTAAACCAAAACAGAAAAAAAAAAAGAAGGCTGGGCACGGTGGCTCACACTGTGTAATCCTAGCGCTTTGGGTGACTGAGGCAGGAGGACCACTTGAGGCTAGGAGTTGAGACCAGCCTGAGCAACATAGAGGAGAGACTCCAAGTCTTAAAAAAAAAAAAAATTAAAAAAAAAAGACAAAGCTCTGGAAATACTGGCAAAAGAATGAAAAAGTGTGTTTAAATAAAGATGGAGCAGAAGACAAAAATAATTCAAACAGTTTTATGCCAACACATTTGAAAACTCAAATAAAATATAAGATTGCCTAGAAAATACATTTTACCAAAAGTGACTGAAGCAAAACTTCCTATTTTCCTCAAAGAATGAATCAGTAGTTCAAAAATCTATTAATTAAAAAAAAAACATCTTATGGTGCCCAGAGGGTTTTATAGCTTTTGATGAAATCTTCAAGGATTAGATCATCACACCATTATAAAACTCTTGTAGATAACAGAAACTGTGGGAAAATTTCTTAACTCATTTCATGAGACTCATATGTTATATCTCATGACATAACTTATATCAAAGCCAGGTAAAGACAGTGGAAGAAAGGCCAATCTCATAAATAAACATAGCTTCAAAACTTCTTTAAAAATAGCAAACCAAATTTTAAAATGCAATAAAATAAAAGATAAATTTAATTTTATCCCAGGACTGCAATAATGGGTTTATATTTGAAAAATGTATTACTGTAATTCACATTAACAAATTAAAACAGAAGATAGGATTATCTCAAGAAGGTAGAAAGAGCAATCGATAATATTAAATAATTATTAGAGAAACAGGAATAAAAGGGAACCCCCTTAACCTGATAAAGGATATTAACAAAAGCCTGGAGTAAACATTATGCTTACATTGAAAAATCAGAAAACTCCCTTAAATAAAGAATGAAAGAAAGATAACTCATTCAATTCAACTTTGTTCTGGAGAGCTAGTCAGGACAAGGAGACAAAGAAATCAAATAAAAGGCACAAAGGTTGGAAAGGAAGAAACATCATCATTATTTTAAGGTGATGATGGTATATAAAAAAAATTTCCAAAGAATGTGCTCTCCCATTTAAAACACATTCTCTCTTGACTTACACCTCTCTCCGCATCTTTCTAAACACGAGCTTCCTTCTCTCCTCATCTTCTAAATACCAGCCCATTTCTCTGTTCTTTATGGGAAAATGCCCCGGGTTGTCACTGCTCATTTTCTTCGGTTCTTCTCCTATTGTCTTCAACTAACTCCAGTCTGGCTTTCACCCTGACCCATCCAACGATACTGCCCTTGGCCAATTCATGATGTCTGAATCTCAGTCAGTTCTCTGTGCTCATCTCAATTAACCTATCAGTGGCATTTGACATCTCTCTGTCTCCAGAACAGTACATTCACCTGGCTTTCAGGACACCATGCTTTTCTGACGTTCTTCCTCTTTCACTGAATTTTTCTTCTCAGTCTGCTTTACTGATCCTTCATCACCTCCTTGACCTCTGAGCATTGGACTCAGTCTTTGGACTTACTTATTTTCTATCTACACTCTCTCCCTTGGTGATCTCCTTCTGTCTCAAGGCTGATGAATTTTAAAATTATAACTTCCAGCTCAGATTTCTCTCCTGAACTCCAGACACATACATCCAACTACCTACACAACACGTCCAATCAGAAGCCTGACAGCTCAGACTTTAAAAGTCTAAAGCAGAGCTCAGTGATTCTTACACTCTCTCTCCTTCGCCCTCCCTCCCCAAATCTCTTCCTTCTTCAGTCTTCTTCATCTTATTTAATGATGACTTTATCATTCTAATTTTTCAGGCCAAAAATTTTCAAGTTTTCTCTCTCTCTGTCTCTTCACACCCACATCAGCAAATCCTGTTGGTTCCACCCTCAAAACATATCCAGAATCATCTCACCACCACCATTGCTCCATGAAGCTCAGAGTCTCTGATGCTGCTTCTCTAAATTATTGCAGGAGCTGCTTAACTGCCCTCCCTGATTTTATCCTTGCCTTACCACAGACTATTCCCAAAACAGAAAAAGAAAAATCAGATCATGTTACTTTCGCCCAGAACTCTCCCATGGCTGCTCAAGGCCCTGCATACTGCAGCCTCTTCTCCCCTTTCCCTTTGCCCCCTTCACTGCAGCCACCCTGGCCTTCTTGCTGTTCCTCCAACACTCTAGGCTATGACCTCAGGACCTTTGTACTTAATGGCTCTTCTGCCTGAAATGACTTCCTCCAGATATTCACTAGTATTGTTTCCTTGTCTCCTCCAAGTTTTGCTTAAATGTCAGCTTCTGGGTTGCTTCTCAGTATGGACTACTGTGTCTGCCATATTTAAAATCTCAAACCTCCAATCCGCCATCCCCATCATCTGCTTTATGTTTCTTCATAGCACTTACATATCATCTTCTAATATAATACACATTTTCCTTATTTATTTTCTGTCTTAATTAAATGGATAATGTTAGAGATCTTTTATCTATTTTGCTTACTCCTGTATTCCAGCATTCAGTACAGTGTCTGGCACATAGTGGGTACCTAACAAACATTTGTTAAATAAATGGGAAAATGTGTATAGACAAATTATTAGGATTAGTAGGAGAGTTGAGTGAGTTTGCTGTATATAAGATCACTATACAAGAAGCATTTCTGTTATAGTCATCTGAAAAAAGTTGGAAAGCACAATTTAAAAAAAAATTAGTTACAGTCTCAGCAAAAAAAGAAAATATTTATAAATTTAACAAAGATGTACAAGATTCTTAAGATCCTTAAGAACAAAATTACAAAGATTACAAAATTACAAATATCTTTAATTGAAAGATATTTAAGACTATCTAAATAAATGGATAGAAATACAGTGTCCACAGATAAGAAGACAGTGCATAATGATAATTTTCTTCAAATCAATCTATGGATATGATAGAATCCAGTTAAGATACTGGTAGAATTATTCATAAGTTTTTATGAATAATTGAAAAGCATAATGTAAAATTATTAATTGAACAGAAACAACCCAAAGCAATTTTAAAGAAGTTTGGGGATACTGTCCTACCAGATATCGAGACTTCTTACAAAGTAAGAGACAAGTTATATATTGGTATGTATGACCTACATAAGTGACAAAGGACTAATACAAGAATATACAAAACACTCCAAGTTAATAAAAAAGATATTAAACCACAATAGAAAAAGGAAAAGAAAAACACAATAAACAGGCACTTTACTAAAGAGGAAATTCAATGGCAAATAACAAATAAATATACGAAAAAATGGTCAACCTTACTAATAATGAAAGAAGTACACATTTAAACAACAATTACATGCCACTTCACTTAGAGTGAAAAAAACTTTTAAAATTCAGTAAAAGCAAGCATTAGTGAGGATATGAAGTAACTGGAACTTCATACAATGCCAATGGGAGTGGAAATTGGCATAACCACGTTGGAAAGTAATTTGGTGGTACATCATAAAGTTGGAAGTGCACAAAATTCCCAAACAGGTTGTTTCACTTTTAACTGTGTCCTTTAGAGATGCACATTTGCCAAAACTACCAAATATAAGAATATTTACTATAGCACTGTTTAAATAATAAACGTCAATCAAAACAATAATGGGTAAATTGTGGCATATTTATATGATAAAATACTCTGTCCCAGTAAAACTAAATGAATTGGAACTACATGTACCAACATGGATAAACCTCAAAAATATAATATTAAGACCAGTGACAACATTTGTATAAAATTTAAAAACATGAAATACAATGCTATGAATAATTTTTGAGCCATGCATATATAGCAAAATAAATAAATAAATACATAACCCAAAACAAACCAACCATGCATGGATAAATACCACAATCAGGATATTAGTTACCTTGGAAACCATAAGAAAGGAGAATTAAATTAAAGAGAGACATGCAAGGGATTTTCAGTTGTATCTAACTTCTTAAATTGGGTAATTCTGTGTGCCTAATGTGTTTCATTGTTTAAACAAAATTGAAGAGAACTGGAAGGTGGACAGATTGGTTGGGCACTGCGCAAACATCAATGGATAGGTGGGAGAAGTGGATGAGTGGATAAGGAGACAATCTCACTTGAAATAGTCTGCGAGGAAAGCCGAGTTAGTATAGGAAATGATGATTAGGTGAAAGTAGTTCGGAAAAGTCTTAAAATGAAAAGACAAAACTGAACGGCATGTTTTGGAACTTGGAGAGAATTTGGAGTGAAGAGTCACTTTCAAAGCAAAGCACAAGGACAAAATATTGTATCACAGTGTTTTGGAGCAACTGGTGGGAAAAGAGGGCATGGACTGGAGAGTGAAATCTAGTAAGGTTCAATTATTTTGTGAGTGATTTTGGGGAAGTATTAGAGGCTTGCTTGCCAAAGTTTTGGATTCCACAAAGGTGAGCCTGGTAAGTAATATACTGGACAGAATCATAATGTTTAAGAGGTATGAATATGCTGGAATGAGAGCCTGTAAGACAAGACTATTTGTGCAGTGGTTTAAAATGTGTCATAATACACTTAGGCTTTTTAAAATTATTTAATTACAAGTTTTGATGCAACCTGAGGGCCTTAGCATGTCACAGAATAAAGTGGATAACAAAGAAATTTTAGAAACAATGCTATAGTAAATATTCTTATATTTGGCAACTTTGGCAAATGTGTATCTGACTAGTATCAGTAATTGTTCTAAGCAATTGGTCCAAGTACTGGCAATGATAAATTACAGTAATAAATTAGGAACACTCCAGAGGAGGGTAACCAGAATGTAGGCAGTACTTAAGAGCTTCAATGAGGCATTTTCAAACAAGGTGGAAACCAGGTTGCCCTTTGAGGATTAAACTAATAAAGTCCACTTGTATGAGTGGGATTAGCCAGCTAGAGGCCTAAACAGAGACACTATATGTCCACGGGTGATTCTGCAGATGAGTTAGATGTAATTTCAGAGAGGAAGGGCTGGAATGTGATTGTAATGGAGGAGGAAGAAACCTAGTCAGTAACGATATTTCTTATCTAGAGCAAGACAGGGTAAATAGACTTGGGGAAAACAGCAGAAAGCACGCGAGAACTCTGAACTATGTGTGTTATAATTTTCATTATAAATCAATAAATAAGCATTATCATATGTATTTCTAAGTCTTGTATTTGAATATCATGATTTCAATAGCATTTCTCATGTTCTGGCAAAATTGAGTTTTCCACACCTAAGAGTTGAGAGCTAAAATATGAGGTGGTGTAACCTTTTCCTGACATAGGCCCTTTCCTTGTTGTGGAAAAACCCAAGGACACTAAGGATGTTTAGCTGGTAAGAGAGAAGCCAGAGGTGAAATCTGATGCTTATCTTCAAAGTTTTTCTTGTAGGTACAGAGGTTAGACTCTTGATTGTTGGGGGCAAAGAACAGAACAAAGAACAAGAACAACAGATAGAAAGTACAAAGAATAAGATTTCATCTGGCTAAAAGGAGGAACATACTTCCTCCTTTAAACTTCCAACAATGGAACAGCTATCTCTTTTGTTCTTTGATCATAAGCGACAGAAAAAGTCTGGATAACTATAGCAAAAATAATAATAATAGTAATTAAAAGATACAAGGTGGCTCATGAATTTGAAGGAAAAGCTAAAGTACCTGGTTTTAGAAGGGGCAGTGAGCAAGGCAGCTACAGTGAGAGAGGGGCAGGAAAAAAATGACTGTTTCTTTGGTGCACTGTCATCATGATAAATCACCCTCTGCTGACTTTTTTCTTAGAATTACTGGGGAAAAAATTCTGATTGGCAAGCTTGGGTCAGGTGTCTCACTCCTTCCTTCCGCCTCTCCTGGCAGGACAGGGTAAGGAGCCATCAATGGTAGGAAACTTTGAGGAAGGTCCCATCAAGGTTTCATGCAATGGAAAGGGGTAATCTACTAAAGGAAAATTGAAGACTGGAGAAAATATTAGAAACCTAACACATCCTCATCATTGCATGTGCAGAAGGAGCGGCCACCTATCTGTCAGCAATCCGAAGGAAGGGATTTTTGTGCTAGAAATAAGTTGGAAAAGGCGATATAGAAGGCCCCCTCCTGTTCCATGTTTCTAAAGAGGAATTGAGAAGTGAAATTGATTACTGAGATCCAAGGTCATTAGGAAAAAAATCTAATAAGGAAGAGCTGGGCCCAGATCTGAGAGGACGATGGGGACACAGCTCTCAGGAGAGTAAGCTGTAGAGTAGGCATAGCGGTTCAGTGTACTAATCAGAAAAGGAAGATAAGGAGCTGCTGGTGTTGGTCACTCAAACGGAATATATCTAAATTAGAAGTTACTGTCTTTCTTTTACTCTATGCCATGGTTCAGATAGAGAAATGGAAGAAGTAACATGTGATAGAAGTCAGTAGACAAAGAAGACGCACGAACTCCTGGCTTTCCAGCCAAGTGGGAGGCTGATTGGAGGCCGTGGATGGACAATGCTCCTAATGACAAGGGACCTGCCAGCCTGAATAGTTAACCAGTGCCCACGCAGAACAGAACTCACCATCCTAAACTCTGAAAGTGACACCTGTGAGGCAAGGCAACTAACCAAGGAAACAAAAGAAATCACTGGCCACTAGTGACCTCTAGTGGAAATAGGTTTCAGGGAACTTAGATTTTTTTTTTTTTCTTTCTGTTAGGAAGATGAAAATCAGTGGCATTTTCAGCCAATTTATTGGCAGCCGAGTATGAAGGAAGGGGCTGCTGGAAACAGCACAAAAACCCTACTGAGAAAGTGGAAATGTACCAGAAAAATTTGTGTTTTGAGTCTAAGTTGATTAATGTTCTGGAAAAAAATGTGGACATATAACTGCTGTCGAGAACATTACCTGAGAAAAGAAGAGTGTTTGGGCAGAAAAGAAGAGTGACTTCATTGGTTACTGGGGAATTTGGCATGTTGACAGCAGCCACTGAGGGAACATGCTAACAGGCTTGAAGAGGAGGTTGCACTGGTTGCCCGTATGCGTTTTAAACATCTCTTCTCTGTAACATGGAAGAGAGCTGTTATCTCTGAAGTATGTACATATTTGCCAGTTCAGTATTTTATGGCGTGGGTCCTGCCAATTTCCTCTTCCCAATGGGTGTCTGTGCCAAGTGCTGGCAAATGCTGTTGAACTGGGAGGATGTAAGAGGATGCCTGGTGGCCTAGGCCTTTGAAGTGGAGCCAATCTCAGGGAGAGTCTAAGTACAACCAAGAAGGTCAACATCAAACCATGCTGGGCACTCCACATCCATGCCCTTTGGGAGGTGCTTTCATAATCTTGACACTGAGGAGAAGCAAAGGAATAGGAGGATTGATGGAGGTTTTAAATCTGTCTGATCATACTGGGAACTAATAATGGATAACTGGAATTAAATCAGGGGAGGAGGTAGAAAAAGGAGCAAAGGAAAGATAAAAAATAGAGGCAATACAGAAGGAAACAGAATCAGCGTTATCAAGCCCTGGGCAACTGTCACTTCTGGCAGCAGAGCGATCTCGTTGTCCTTGTCTCATATTGCCTGCATGGCAGGAGGCGTCATCCTGCCTTCTTTCATTATTCAGCTTCCACCACACTCCCTGCTCTGTTTACTGATGCTCTTGTGCAGCTTGGCAGGTCTGCTTTCCCTGAATTTGCTCCCTCTCCTCTCCATGTCATTTCAAAGGTGTAAAAATAGTCCCTTAATAATATTTTTGTGAGAATTCCATTCTGGACTGCAATTTCTAGAGTCCTGATCTCTGTGAGTGGGCAAAAGGTAGCCTAACTGCCCCCTAAGCCAACAGCTTCCCTGGTGTTATATTTTAGATGCCAACTAAACCACAGAGCAGAGTTAAGAGAGACCAGTATTAGTGGCCCTTCCTCTTTTCCCTGCAAAGTTTCTTTCCCCAGGATATATACCAACCTTTGGCTCTAGGGTAGTTCATTTCAGGGATTAGTCTATAAACCATTTTACTTACTGAAGATGAGCTAATTATTTTAATTTGCTCCAAAGCTTCTGTCAGGCTGTCTTCAATTTCAGAGTCATCTAAGGAGAAGAGGTCTCCAGCTCGTGAAAGATCTTTTTGTCCCAAAACAAGTCTGAACAGTTGATGCATGATGTAGAAAGTTTGATTAGTTGACTTTCTACAGATTCAGGGCCATGTATTTCAGTTATCAGAGGTCAGCAAGGCAAAAACACGGAGTAGGAGGTTTACTTTGTATTCCATGAAAGGTCATGTTTCTCCAGACTTTGAGGTCTCCATTGACACCCTCTGCAAGGGAAACAAATGACATAATATAGCCATTGGCAGTACGGCATGAGCTCTGACTATGAACTTGGTGCCCAGCAGAGAAAGAAAGAAAGAAAGAAAGAAAGAAAAAAAAAAAGATACTTGGAAACATGTTCACAGAGTACCAGATCTTGGCTTGATGATCTTCAAATGAGCTCTTTCTTTATTTTTGTCTCAAATCTCCTGTCAAAAAGTATTAGGTTTCTTCAGAATTTAATTTGAATCTTAAGAAGCAGCATAAGCCCCATACGTATTTTTCTCCTGCTTTCTCCTTTCTACATCCCTTTCTCCATGCCATAAGAAAACAAGCATATAAGCAAGAAACATGCCCAACACTTGCCAGATTTTCCCAAAACAGCTTCTCATGGAAATCAAACAGAAAGGGAGAATGAAAGGAAGGAGTATAGGAAACATCTTTCAGACCCAAGGCTTGGAGCTTTTCTAGAACATTTCTTTCTTTCTAGAACCTGGACATGGAAACCAGTGTTTACCCTCCTGGCTGGATTGCCTTGCTATATTGGCATAGAAGTCCCCCACCCCAGTCTAAAAGGTGATCCTGATACCTACCCTACTCCTATGTACTCTCTAATGAAGTAGCGATGGAATAAGGGATGCTGCCTAGGAATACGGAGTTAGATAAATCTCTACCAGGCATAGACACTTTGCAAATATTAACTCATTTAATCCTCATAATAACTATATGAAGATATATCAGCCCCATTTAAAGTGAGGAACCCGAGGCAGTTAAATAACTTGCAGAAGCCACGCAGCTAGTAGGCTGGAGAGCTGGGATCTGAACCCAGTGTTAGGCTCCGAGTTCATAACCACTATGACATATTAACTGCATGTAAAATGTGAGGCTACTGTTAAGAGTATAGGTGCTCAGAATACTATTAACATTTAGGGATGAAGGCATGGGTAGGGTCATCAGGTGAGAAGATGAATTCCTCTTCCCTCCTACACTGACCCTGCATCCTTGCCCATCTATACCCTGGAATTCAGGCCAACCAGAGGGCAGGAGAGTCACAAAGAAATGGAGCTTAGAGGAAAAGGAAGGGAGAGTGGTAAGATTTCATCGGGTAGAAGGGCAGAGTGAGGATACCACAAAGTAGTTTGTACCCTGACAGATGTGGAAGGATGAATTCCAATTATCTACAAAAAAAATTATGACAGTGTTTTCCTGAACTTTTCTCTTAACACATTCTTCCCCCTGTCTCAGATATTTTCAGTGACAGGATCTCTGCAGTGAAATAGTATTCAGGAAAATTGGACGGAAATGACTTCACCTTGACCAGTCAGCTTGCTGGACAATATCTGGCACTTCATGAAGCAGATTCAGCTGCCCTAGACACATCAGCTCAGGAGCTCCAAGGAGAGAAATACATGCTGCCGAGAGGAGCATTCCCAGGCTTTCCCGGGGCTCCTTTTTTACACTCCACGCTTACATGACACTTGGTATGTAGCCCCACATTCATGCTTCCAACTTCAGCTGTTACTCTTGAGGGCCCATCATGTGCTAAACATTTCTCTGGGCCCTTAGTAGGAACACCAAGTTGTTCAACACACAAGCATACAGGAAAACTTCTGCAAATCTAGGAGTGCCATAGGGAGAAATGAGACTTGCACCAAAACTTCTACGCGTGGACAACCAAGAGAAAAGTACACTGGGTACTACAGAATCTTCTGATCCGTAGTCAGACGCGTTATCCATTGCGCAACTGGCCTCGTGTTTACACTGGGTACTATAAAAAGAAGTTTGGGAAAGTATAAAGGAGAGAGAGGCCACTCCTAGGAGAAAAGAATAAGGAATGGCTTATGAAGGAAATGGCATTTAAGCAGCACCTTTCAGAATCGGTAAGATTTTTCAGGTTTTATTTGCCGCTTGCACATGTGCTGAGTACATACTAAATCAGCAGCTTGTCTGGAGACTGGGCTTCAAGTCCCAGCTTGGCCACACAGTGGTTGTGGGCCCTTTAGTTCATGAGTTCCCTTCCCTGAGCCTTGATTGTCTTAATCTACAAAACGGGGCTAATAAACACCTAGTCTATTCCACTGGGATGCTTTGAATGTCAGAGTTGATAATGCATAAAAGAGCCCTTTGAAAATAATGACACCAACAGTTGATATTTAGTATTTGCCATGTGCCACACATTTCTCTGAGTACTTCCCAAGTATTGAGTCACTTAATTCTCACCACAATTCCATGTAATAAAAAACGGGTGATCAGAGGGGAAACTAACCACTGGCCCAGAGGCATTAGAGGGCAAGCTGCAGAGTTAGGATCGAAGGCAGTTGGTCTCCCAGGACAAAAATGCACTCAGGGCTTTGTATAGTCACATACATGACTGTGCGGGATAATTACTATTGAGCTACCTCCCTTCCCACCAGCTCTCATTTAATGAGTGCCTCCCCATGCTGCACATCTGTTCCTAGATAAGGATTGGCAAGACACGTTAGTTATTTTTCGGCAGCTCATATCGATGTTTTGCTCAGGTGTTTTGCTTCTCCTGCTGGTTTTTCCACAATAGCGGAGAAGGTCAGAGCTAGATCACATTCTATCTCATCTTCTGAGAAATTCCCTACCCTTATGAATGTCACAGCCTATGGGCTATATACATACATACATAGACACACAAGCATACATGTGCACACACATGCACATATGTGCACACACTCAAATACTTAATAGATATTATTACCAAAGAGGAAACAGGACTGGGGAGGTTAAGTGTCATACCCAAGGTTACACAAACAGCCAAGATTCACACCCAGGTAAGTCAGACTCCAAATCTCATACTTTTGGTATTATATATAAATAAAACTGACTTATAAAATTCTTTCTTACTTCCCACCTTTAATTTGTTTCCCTTATAATTTCTTTCCCTACTCTTCAAATGATTCTAATCTGAGGACCACCTTCTCATTATTTAGTTTTGTTTTTAGTTTTAGTTTTTGTTCTTTTTAAAGCAGGTATTGGCTGGCGAGTCAACTTTCTATAAGGAGAAACAGAAACCACAAAGAGAGAAATGACTGCACCACGCATGGCACATTTCAGGGAGTCACGGCTGTCCCATGCAGACTCAGTTTACCTGTGTACTACTCCTCAAAGGCGCACTGTACTCAGCTGTGTGGTTTGAGACTGGGCAGGAGATTCGGGCAGTGGACTCCGAGGGCACAGAGAGTGGAATCCACTCAGCTCAGTGAACCTGAAGTTGTTCTTTGCGGTGCTGGTGCCGGGTGGAAGAATTCAAGGAATGCAGCCTGATGCCACCGGCAGCTCCAGAGCCTTGGTCAGGTGACAGGCTGCACCTCACCCAGCAGAGAGTTACCTCTGAGTGAAACACTCTGTTTCCTGGGGTGAAACACAAAGCCTGCTCCAGTAAAGGAGAGTTGTTTTTAACAGAGAAAACAAAACTCCCTGTGTTCGTGAAAATCTATACTTTCCCAGGGAAGAATGGGGGGTGCGGGTGGGGTAAGCCATGCAGGAAACACAGCTTTCACCAGGAACTCCAGCAGGTGAATGGAAAAGCTACAAGGAGCCATCTCACAAAACCCCAGGGGAAGAGGAGAGAACTGTTGCTGAATTAACACTTCCCTCACCCACAAGATTTCACACATGTATTTGAAACACTGTCCAGTAAGAGTCACAGCTCCTAAAGAAACTATCCCCTTGCTCTGCCTCTAGATTAATATCGTTGAAAGTTTAAAGATGCAGGAAGTTGCTAATAAATGGGACAAACTTCGCAAACATGCTGGGAAGTTCTTTATTTGCTGGGAAGTTCTTCATAAAAATCCATGTGGACCAGATACGTTGGATTTGTACTTTTAAGTATTGCAGCAACATTCAGCAAATGTTTATCCTGCTTAATCTATTGACACTCTAATGGAGAAAAAGGCTCTTCTTTATTGTTTAAACAATTGGCAGTGCATTTAAAAAACCATGTTTTTAAACTGTGTTCTTCTCTACCCCTCATTTTTCTGTTCCTATCGTAGATCTACTGTCATCAGAGCATCTTTCTGCTGGCAGAGTGTACAGGTGGCTATCCTCCAGATAAATCCATCTTCATGTTCACTAGACGTGGACCTGTGAACGCCTCCTAGAGAGTGCTACCCCGCAAAGCTGTGTGTTCAGGGCGGCTACAATTAAACCAGCTCATTTGCTTAGGAGAATGACCTTATAAATCTTCCTAGACACTTGGTGATCAATCATATTTTTATGCCATCCACATACAGAGGAATGTTCCCTTGAAGAGTTCCTTTATAAAAATGGAAAATCCAGCCATCCATGAGTAGGTGTATTCTTTCATTAGTAATTTTCTGATTTACAAAATACTAATGAAGTCTCCCCTTTTAATGAAATACACGATATTTCTTTAGCCTTCCCTCATTATCCTCTATTCATTATTACTGGCTTTTAATCCCTATATTTTATCCAGTTTTCTTGCATTTTAAAAATAATGTAGGGTCCAGGATTGGACACTCTATGGGACTCCAGTAAGAGGAGCAGGGTAGTAAGAGTGTGGGAACTTGGACACAACTGGGTTCCAATCTCAGCTCTGCCTGCAGTGTAAACTTGGGCAGATTAATTAGCTTCCCTGACCCTCAGATTCCTCATTTGCACTCGAGGATTATGATATGGGTTGTTGGGAGATTTACTGAGATTATATAAAGCATTTGACACAGAGTCTGGAGTATAGAAACCCTAAAACAAGTGACAGCAATCATACCCTTAACAGTATAACAGAATTATTATTATTATAGGTCATTCCCCTGTTGACATAGCCTCATGTCATACCTTTTAAAAGCTAATACACTACTGTACTGCTAACCAAATTGAGTTCACTGCATTAAAAATGGTTAGGTCTTTTCCATTTGTGCCATATTTATATCTTAGTTGTTCTTTTCCTCAGTCTTAAACCTGGGTAGATCATTTTTCATCTGTAAACTTCACTATCTTGAATGTGTCCCTGTTGATTTTTTGGCAACTTTATCTTGTTCCCTGGAGAGATAGCTTTACAATGATCCTTCCCCACCAAGGCTGAACAATAACAGCGAATTTTTTTTACAGAGCAGAAATGGACTAGAATACAATGTATCTCAGATTTTTTGTGACTGGGTAATCCAAATACCAGAGTTTTCCATGGAAGTGTAGTACTAGCTCCCATGTTTATTAGTGAGAAGGGAATGCCCCACCAGGGCACCAGCCACTTTCTTTATGACTTTTCAAGGTGACCCACATCCAATGTACTCTAATAAAATATTGGTGGCTTACTCTATTACACATTTGTAGATTCTGCTAAATGAAAATATATATGAGCCAGAGGACTTAATTCCCCCACCACTGGGATACCGCTTGCAAAAAGTTGAAGTTCTTGGGGGGAAGGATTTCAATCATCAAAATTAAGAAGCCAATTTACGCTTAAGAATTCAGCTTCTAGCTTCCAACTCAGGTTAGGATATGCCCTGATTTCCCCACTTCAGATAATTCTAGAATAGCAATATTTTATTACCTGCATCAAAACATTTTCATTTTATTTACGTGAATAAAAATGCCCAATGACTAACTTAGACTCATCTGGGTTCTAGAAACTTTAAAATAAAGTTCTCAGATAGATTTTCCGTTGAAAGAAAGGATTAAAGATTCTTTTGAAGGAGCATCTTTTTCACACAGTGTGAAAAGACTACAGGCGTTCCCATGGGAATTGGCCGCATACATTTCAGCCCTTCCCACAAGATGCCTATTGTTCCCTGGATGTCTCTCAGTTTCCTCTGCTGTGGTGTGTTGCTACACTTCTCTTCTGAAAGCCTCTGAGGCTGGGTTATTCCAAATGATGCTAAAGGACTCAGCCCTCAGACTTTTTGCTAGAACTCATACAGTCTAAGTTTGTAGCAAGCTTATTACCATAAGCACATAGCAAAAATAGGTTTGGTGGCCTATTTAGGCAAGAGCTCAAAGCATCTAATTAATTTTGAATATATATTTCAACTTATCAAAACACAAAAAGAAACATTTTCCTTCAAGGAGAATGAGACAGTTATTTTCAAGTCTTAACAAACTTTGATACTAAAAATTTCGTGACTTGTCATAATAATTTCATTGTGTATCCATTTTCTTCTGTAAATTTTGATTTTGTAGGTCATGTTTGCCCTGGAATGATATAAATCTTGCTAAAAAATAATCCTAATTCAAATTCCGTGGGTTTATTTTTCCAGAAAACATACACAAACTCTCAAACTACAAGGAAAATTCAAGGTTAAAAATATCTTCATTTACATTTAAATTTCATGTATTAAACAACTATATGACCAATTAAAATAATCTCCTGAGTATTTTTTCTATTCTTTAAATTGAAAATATATATAAATGTCATTGAATCCAGTGGTTGATTACTACAGCAATTTAAATGTGTGTCTGAATGAACAAAAAAGTGGTTGTATTGAATTATGATTTGTAAGAGATCTGAAATATCAAAGGAAAAAACAACAGTAACAACAAACAATAATGGTTACTCTGTCCAACCCACTGACTGCAACCATGCAACAGTACTTAATTTTCTTCAAAAATCATAGACAGGTCCAGCTTCTTTGCTGGTTGCAAAATATTTCTTGAGATAAACAAAAGTATGAAATAGAAATGAGACTAGACTATTACAGAGTAAAACAAAAATGCACATAATATGAATTTAGAAGCACAGCTTTCTGCTCCTGAGGCCTAGAGACATGTTTTAATAACCCACAGAGAAGTGGCTTTTTTGCCCTAATAACTGAAATGCAGGCAGGCATGGCTGGACCCACAGCTCCCAAATGCACTTTACCTGCATAAGCAGCCAGCCCCTGGAAGTTTCTCAGCTCTGCTCCCCTAGCCCCATTCTTTGCCTCGCTGCAGCTTCTGACATTTACTTTAATTAGCTTTTGTTTTTGCTGAACAAAAGGACTGGAAAGGAGACAGCCATACCTCACAGCACAGGAAACTCTGGCCGTCATAGGAAATAGAAGGCAAAAAGCTTGATCTTTAGAGCATTTCGGCGGGGACCCATGACCATGCTCAGAGGCAGCCCTGCAGCCCCTGCCCGTCCTGTGGGCTGTAGCCGCGCCTCTCCGGGCGCTGCTTGTCAAGCCAGCGGTGCACTTCATCCCCTCCCCGTGGACTCACCGTGAGGAATCGGGCAAATGAGAAACTTCTCCTCCCTCTCTCAAACTTCTGCTTAGACCTAACAATTGGCACAAAGCTTCACTTATTTCTACAGTAGATTTACAGATTTCTCTGAACAGATCCGTAGTTGGAAAGAATTAGATTTGCCTAACAACTAGTAATTTAGGTTCTGTTAATGAATAACTCACTTTAAGGAATCAAGGAAGTTTTAGGTTAATATCAGACATGGAGCCTTTTAGCAGGCATCAGGAAAAAAGCTTGGGGAGGGATGGAGGGAAGGAAGTAGTGGAATGAGATGGTATTTAAGCCAAATATGATAGGAAAAAAAATACCACAAGAGAAGCAGAATGGCTAGTCTGAAGGAGCGAAAGTCTGACAATGTCATTGGTATTGCTAATGAAACATTGAACAAATAAATGAAGCTTCCCTAGCAGCACCAGGGACTTTTCCAAGCCAGCATGATTCCTTCTTGAAACCACTCAAATTGCTAACTCACTTCCTTTTATCATCCAAATATAGAACTCCTCATCTAATTCATTGGGGGTCTCTCACAAGCAGTCCCACATCTCCTCACATCTCTCTTCTTTAAGGAGCATGCACTTCAAAACCTCTAATGTATAAATTAATAGGTGATGCCCAGTGGATTATTATATCTGGAGGCTCTTCTCTCCCTTTAAGCGTATGGCATAGGCTTTTTTCCCTTATTGATCTGAGACACATAAAGTGATAGAACATTTCTGTGCCTCTCCCAGCCAGAGCTTTTGGTCAAACTGTGTGAGGGAAGTGGGGGTGGGTACAGTGGGGAAGAGTCAAGTGTAAGGTGGACAACTGGAAATATCAATATTTCCATGTCACTGGCAATCATGCTGGCGTGCAAATAAATTGCCGGTTCAATTAAAAGCCATACTCATGGGGTGAAGATTACTTTTTCCTGTTTTTATCACCCAACATGCACTTCTCCTATTTCTAGACGGAACTATACCCAAATTTCCTTTGAGAAATCATGTCCTCTGGGCAGAGTTGATACACATAAATAAGCCCAATTGGTCTTAGTCAAACCCTTGATCAAAGTGACTAATTTAGGGGGGGTGACCCCCTCCAGGCCAATGAGATGACAAAGATGAATATTCAGCTTTGAGGGGAAATGTCTCTGCTGCTGGACTTGATGACAAGAAGATATTATATAAGGTCTGGTTGTTATCACTATCTTGCCACTAAGAAACCTGGTGACTTCATTTGGGCCCCTTAAACCAGTTGCCCCTAAAGCTAGCAACCTTCTGCTGATAAATTCAGCAGCTTAGTGATTTTAGGTTCAGTTTTCTATCATTTATCATCAAAACATTCCCACCTGACAGAATCAGCATAACCTAGGCTTGTGGGAGGACTCTCCTGGGTGCAACTCCTTGAAGAATAAGTGGACTAAGAGACACACGAGGAACTGCCTCTGGTAAACGGGCCCCTCCAATGACAGCACAGGTTCTACTAACAACTAGTAGAAGCAGGAAAGGCCTGGGAAGGAATGCAGCCATTCGGTGAACCTGAAAATGACACTTTCCAAATTCATTGTTCCTAACCAGTTACATGTTGACTTGCCCAATACTTCCACTTTAACCTCCTAGACTTGCCTGGCAGTGGCTAGCCACATACTGTATGACTTCAATAAACCTGGTCATGGAATCCATTCATTCGTGCATAATTTTCAAACTTTTTCTTGGGTAATTAGTTTTATAGTGCATTGTTTTACCTGTGTTTTTCCCCTCTCGGTTCTTGTATAATTCCCACAAGTCCCCCACCTTGGGAAGCTTGAAATAAAACATTATTTCTAACCACAAAATCAGACTAAGACATTTTCTTTACAGAAAATAGATAAATTCTAAGGCACTTTAAATGGGTGAATTACGTATGAACACGTATGTAATTTTTTTTATATTTGCAAAAGAGAACATTTATTTTAAAACTCTATATACATAGTCAGAGATACCACACTGAAGCAGCTTTCTCAGGAACCTTCCAGTGAGCCTTCTCTTATAATTGCCCCAGCAAGATTTCATGCAAGAGCAAGTCTCAGTATTTCCACTTTGGTGGTCTCTATGTTGTCATCCTGGAGTTGCTGGGCTTCAGGTTCTCCATGCTCTGGCCTGAGAATCCCTGAATGATCTCACTTTCTATCAGTAGCTTTTCCTACCTGAAATCACCGATGCTCCTTCAGGCACACCATTGCTATAGTCAGCGCTCCACCTTTGGAAGAGTCTGCTACAGGCATAGAGACTGAGACATAGCCAGGAAGTCCCTTTCAGCTTAGCAAAGTAGCATGTGGCTGGAACTGTAAGAATCAAGTTTTTTTAAAGAACAAAACCTATGGCTCAGGTTTATTCATTCTGTTTCATTATAATAAAGAATATTTTGATTAAAATTGTGGCACTAAAAGTAATATCTTTTACTCTCAAATTAGAGAGGACTCATAATTGTCCCAAACCAGCTCCTCCAACTGTGTTTATCTTGGTGATCCACCAAATACACAAACAAGAAAGCTGAGCGTCTACCTATGTCCTCCCACTCCTTTTCTCACTCACATCCAGTAACTCTCTGGGTCCTGTTCATTTTGTATCCTAAGGTGGCCCTCAACAATCCATTTCCTGGTGTTTATATTCCTTTTGTATAATTGTTTTCCCCGTGCGTGTGTGTGTGTAGTACTTGTGACTTTCTTCTAACCGAAAGAATATCGGTAAGATGACAGAATGCTGTTCCTGTGATTATTTTATGTTACTAAGACTCCATCTTGCTGCCAACCTCCCTCTAGATTCTCCTTGCTGGCTTGATGAAGTCAGCAGCCGTGTTGAGAAAGCCCACATGGCAAGGAACTATGGGTGGTCTCTAGGAGCTAAGAGTGGCCTCCAGCCAACAACCAGCAAGAAGCCAGGGACCTCAGTCCTTCAGACACAAACAAATGAATTCTTCTAACACCCTTGGTGAACTTGGAAGAAGGTTCTGCCCCTGATAAGCTTCTAGATGAGAATGCAACCTAGCCAATACCTTGACTACAGCCCTGTGAGACCTTGAACAGAAGACTCATCTAAGCAATGTCTGGACTTCTTACTTAGAGAAAGTAGGAAATAATAAATAAATGTGTGCTATTCTAAGCAAATAAGTTTGTGGCAATTTGTTACATAGCAACAGAAAATGAATACATGACCATTTTCCCCTGTACACTGCCATAGACAAATAGCTATTATTTCTATAAATTCTTCATCCTCTCATGCCTGGATATTGACAGCAATATCTTTGAAGGTCTCACTGCTTCCGACATGGCACCTTCAACTCCATTCTCAACTCTGCCATGAAATCAGCTTTCTAAACTAAACTGTGATATGTGTCTTCCACTTAAAACTCACAAGTGTCACCCATAGCCTGAGGCTGAAATTCAAATTCTTCTGCTTGGCACACAAGGGACTTTGTAATCTGGTCTGTACCCATCTCTCCATCTTTGCTTCCGCCACTCATGCACACACAGCCATACGTAGTGAGTCACCACCTTCAGAATACATCCAGGAGCCTGCCACCTTCCACCATCTTTACCACCACTGCTGTGATCATAACACCGTCAGCTCATGTCTAACTTGGCTTATTGCAATGGCTCTCTGCCTTCAGTATTTGATGTGTTAAAATATAGTCTAAACAGAACATCCAGATGATTCTATTAAACTGGAAGTCATAACTGAATCTGCTCTGTACTCTGCAATGAAATGGCTCCCCATCTCACCCTAAATCAAAGCCAAAGTCCTTTCGATCACTATTAGCAAAGCCCTATATGATACGGCTTCTCCCTTCTCCCTCCACATCTTCAACTTCATTTCCTGCCACTCTTGCTTTTGATCTCTCTGTTTCAGTTGTACTGGAGATACACAGAGTTTCCTTGCTGTTCCTTGGACTTACTCAATATATTCCCAGCAGAGGACGTTTGCATTTGCTATTCCTGCTGCCTGGTAGGCTCCTGCCGCAGACGTCCATATGGCTTGTTCCTTCACTTCCTTCATATCTTTCCCCATATATCACCCACACATGCTTACCCTGATCACTATATAAAATTACAACACTCCCTCCCTTCTCAGCATGCCTCATTTCTCGCTTTATTTTTAAATTTTTGCCCATAGCACTATCAACTGACATACCATATAGTCACTCATTTCTTTTTTTATTTACCTTCTTCCTCACCACTCTTCCTAGAACATAAACTTTATGTAGGCAAGGACTTTATTTGTTTAGTTAATTCCTAGAGTTTGACATGGTATCTGGCACATAGGAATAAACCTTGAATAAATAAGTGAAGGTAATTGTAGCTCAATCATACCCTCTATGCAAGACTGTGATTTAGAAGTGAGCAACCTGATGAAGGATAACTGTGCAGAAACCACTTTGTCATTGATAGTAGTAGAAACCTCCACCTTTCGTGGGCAGACATGGTGTAGGCCGAGTTCCCAGCTCAGTAGTGGCACCTGTGGGGGATGATGATTTCCCACAGGATCTAGTGCAGTATCACCAGGGGGCTTCTCATTAGGTCTGTTCTCCAGTGTGGTTTTGTGTTTCTTTCTTTCTTTCTTTTTTCTTTCTTTCTTTCTTTCTTTCTTTCTTTCTTTCTTTCTTTCTAGATAGGGTCTCACTCTGCTGCCTAGGCTAGAGTACAGTGGTATCATCATAGCTCACTGCAACTTCAAACTCCTAGGCTCAAGTGATCCTCCTGCTTCAGCATCCTGAGTAATGGTGACTATAGGTGCACGCCACCATTCCCAGCTGACTTTTCTACTTTTTGGAAGAGACAAGATCTTGCTATGTTGCTCAGGCTGGTTTTAAACTTTTGGCTTCAAATGATCCTCCTGCCTTGGCCTCCTAAAGTGCTACAGGTGTGAGCCATGTGTGCCCGGGCTTCTTGTGTGGTTTTGATTCTTCAGCTCTCCAAGTAATTTTGTGAACTCCCATTATCCTTTTAACAAAATTCACTTCTGTTTAATCAGCCAAGAACTGCTTCTGTCACTTGTAATTAAAAAACCCTGACTGATAATATACTCATCATTCTCCCTTTTACTTCTGTGCCTTGATCCTGCCAGCCTCTCAGCCTGAAACACCCTGGTCTGTCTATAAAGTGCCAACTCATCCTTTAACCATAATTCTTACATATTCCGAGTAGAACTGATTGTATCTCCCCTGTCTTCACAGGGTAACTTATCCAGACCTCTACTATATTATTCTCATTCTCTCCCACTAGCTGACAAACCCTCAAGTATAGGGACCAAATTTTAATTCATCTAAGGAACTCCAGTTCTAGCCTACTATTGGCACAAAGGAAGAATTCAATAAAAAATTCATTAATAAAGGGCTTCCTTTATAAAAACATCAGTGACATGATAATTCTACAAATGAAAATAATTCTGTTGCAAAAGGAAAGAGATAGAAAAGAAACTCATTGACTGAGATACAATTTTTTCCTTGTCAAATTGGTAAAAAAAAAAAAAAAATTCTAGTTTTCCCAGTACTAGCAAAGAGGAAGAAAGGGGACATATCCTTTTACTAAAAAACCTGCTAACCAGCCTGATAGGAAAAATAGATAGAAAACAAAAATTACCAGTATCAGGAATAAAAGAACTAATCTCACTGCAGATTCTATAGATATTAAAAGGAAAATAAGAAAATATTATGGAAATTTTATGTCAATGAATTTGACAACTTAGACGAAATGGACACATTCCTTGAAGGACAAAACTGTCAAAGCAGGCTCCAGGAAAACTAGATAACCAAAATAGCTGTATGTTAATTTACTTTAAAAGTGGAATTACAGTTAAAAACACTCACAGAAAGAAAACTTGAGGCCCATATGGCATTGTTGGTATTCTAAAAACACTTAAGAAAGAAATAATACCAATTGTACACAAATTCTTTCAGAAACTTTATTTTATTTTACAAGTCATTCAATGAAGTCACTACTACCAACCATATCAAAACCTGACTGTATAGTAGCAGATCAAGATAGACAAATGGATCAAAACCGACCAGAAATGGACCTGTGCATATATGGACAACTAATCTCTATATAAAGACATTTCAGTGGAGAAAGAATAGTCTTTTCAACAAACAGTACTGTAATAATTGGATGTCTATGTTTTAAAAAAACTCTTTGATCCATATTCTATACCACATACAACAATTAACTAAAAATGGATAATAGACATAAAAGTTAAAACTATAAAACTTTTAAAAGAAAACATACAACAGAATTTCTGTGACC